>CM044017.1:17265699-17341474 GCA_024085815.1 Flaveria linearis | reverse complement strand
CTATCCTCGAGAACCAACGCACCCTGGAGCTGGTCGAACAAGTCACGATCCTTGGGATAGGGGATTGCTTTCTTCACCGTCAGGTTATTCAGCTCGCGGTAGTCGATGCACATCCGCATACTACCATCCTTCTTCTTTACGAACAGACCGGAGCACCCCAAGGTGAGATACTCGGTCGGATAAACCCTTATCCAGCAGCTCCGGCAACTGATCATCAATTCTTTCATCTCCGTCGGAGCCAAGCGATACGGTGCTTTCGCGACAAGTTGGGCACCCGGTATCAGGTCGATCTGGAACTCGATCTCTCGGTCTGGTGGCAAACCGATAAGTCCTCGGGAAACACATCCAGGACAAGTCACACACCACTGGTACATCACATAGCTGTGGTGTTGGCGTCTCTACGTTCTTTACATAACATAAGTAGGCGCTACATCCGCGCCTCATACACTTTCCCGCCACCGCCATCGAGATCACCTTCGGAATCGTCGTAACTCGATCGCCAAAATCGTCACCGGACTTCCGTCGGTCGCCGTCAGTCTAATCATCTTCTTTCGGCACACGATATTCGCTTCGTAGGTTGCTAACCAGTCCATCCCTAACACACATCAAATCCTCCTAGAGGCATCACATGTAACCTGGCAGCAAACCTATGGCCCTACTAATTCTATGGTACAGCCCTCTATCACATCCGTAACCCTAGTGGATTTCCAATAGCGGTTTCTACATCAAAGGACTTATCAATGCATTTACTCCTAACAGGCAGTTTAGCACGAAAGTAGCAGAAATGAAACTCCTACTAGCACCAGAATCAATAACACAGAAGCAAGAGTTTGATTTACTAGGAACGTACTGATACAACATCGGGGTCCGTCCTAGCCTCTCTCTGGTCATGGTGAAAGCTCTGGCGCTCGCCCTCTGCCCTTCAGTTCCGGCCGTCTTCTTTCTCCCGGACTCTCAACCCTTGGCTTCCTGCAATCCCTGCTCATATGGCCGCCTCGCCGCAGTTATAACACCTCAGATCCTTACAATCCTTCAGCATATGACCCGGCTTCCCGCACTTGAACACACGTTGAGCCCCGATTTGCACTCACCCGTATGCTCCTTCCCGCACTTGCCACACCTTTTGGGCTCGAGTTGATGACCCCACCTTTCGGTCATCCACTTTCATCCTTTTATTGTTCGGAGTGAAACCGCCACGCCCGAACCGTTTCCCATTCCAGTTTCGGTCACCACCACCAGTCTTCTCACCTCCGCATCCGCTACCTCTCTCATCGTAGAGCCTCCCAGCAGTCTACTGCCGACCTAAAAAGTGCTTGGTCCGTGCAGCAATCAAATGCCTACGAATATCGCTGGCATCCCTGAATATACCGGTTAATCTTGCGAGATACCGGTGTCACTTGGTCTGGCACCAGCCTTGCCATTTCATTGAACTTGTGAAGTGTATTGCTGGTTGGTTCATGGTTCCCGCCTCGAGTTGCGAAACTCCCCTCAATCTTATCCACTCCCTGTGAGGACAGAATTCCTCAATCACCAACTTCTTCAACTCGGGCCACTTCATCTTACTTATGGCCCTGCTTCCCTCAGCTTGGACAATATTGTCCCACCAACATAGTGCTGAGTCGGTTAAAAGAGTGGGTGGCAAATTTTACCTTCTGATCTTCCGGCACTCACTGATCCGAGTACCGCTTCCATTTCCCTTACCCAACGATGGGCAGCAGCAGCATTGCATTTCCATCAAAAGTCGGGGGCCTGCACCTCTGGAATGCCCGTAATTGCATCCCTGGTCGTCACCCCAGCTAATCATCTTCCTCTTCACTCAGAACTACTATCTCAGGATCCGGTCGTTCCTCTCCCCCTTGCTTCCTTCCCAGTTGACCCTCTCCTATCCTCCTTCTCCTTCCTTTCCTCATTCCTCACAGCACGAATAACATCAGTCACCACAGATGGCAAACTGCCTGCAGGACTTGGTGTACCTCATCAGCAATCGCCTCCCTAGCTGAGGCATTCAGGCTCGCATTCTCGGTTTCTTCATTCGTTAGGAACCTCAGGGTTCACAGGAGTCGTTTGGAGCTTTAGTGCTGTTCCTAGTCGTACGCGGACGACCTCTACCTCTAGCAGCCTTAGAAGGTTTCTTCCCAGCCTTCTCCTATGCACTATAAGATTCAAACACTAAAACAGTCATTCAAGGAACAGCTTAGTTTATGTCAAGTATAGTAAGTCCCTAATAACAGTGGCCAGTTGTGATTAGCCACTTACTTTACTCTTCACACCCCAAGCTTTTCCTATCCTGACTACATCAGTATCTAAATTACTAAGACACATAAATCACATATAGCACACGCACATAAGTCTGGTAAATTTAAGAAAACAATACCTGATGGCACATGGCTACTCGGGCTGACATCCTCTTTTCCGTCCCATTCTCAGTTTAAGTTAAGGTTTATTTTGAAAATTTTTACCCAATTCACTTAAACTTTGCTTGATACCAACTTGTAAGGCCCCGTTCCCGGGCACCGCACAGTTGGTCATTCACAGCATAAAATATACATATTATAAATTAAGCAGCGGAATTATGTTTAGCAAAACATCCATTCATTATAAAAACTGTTGCTAAGCAATACATTCTAGTTCTATCACAAAATATTTGATTAAATGAATTACAGAACAACAGATCGTCAAACAAAATGGATGTCAGTCTTCCCGCCCAAGTAGCACCCCTGTGTGCCATCCTCAGCAACCTGTCACCTGCCACTGGAAAATACATAAAAGTCAGCGTTGCTGAGTGAGTTCTAGTTTTGTAGTTAAAATACTTAATTTTCGGTTCAAAAACCATTCCCAATTTGTCACAAGTGATATACATCGTACGTACACATAGGTAATACTTTCATATCTGCATCATCGTTCAATTCGTACTTTTAAACATTCCTTTTTAATTAAACTGTGAGTCTGTGCAACACTAAGTCGCTCACCTCTGAGCCAATCACAAAGATGACCATATACTGTGAGTCTGTTGTGACACCAGTCACTCACCTCTAAGCCAATCACAGATTGACCCATATACTGTGAGTCTGTTGTGACACCAAGTCACTCCCTCTAAGCCAATCCAAAGATTGACCTACATTCCTGTGAGTCTGTTGTGACACCAAGTCACCACCTCTATATCAATCACAAGGATTGATCCTGTGTGAATCCTTCGGGGTAGCGACCCGCATCACAGTTGAGCTAACACTGCCGGGTGTGCACCTCATTCATTGCTTGCAAGACTTCGTTCATTTCGTTCACGTTCCATTCCTCTTATCATTAATCTCCACTTTATTAATGATAATAATTATTGATCATGATCATTCCACATAGAACATACAGTATTATTATTACTAAGCATAATAATAATAATATAACAAATAATATTATTAATAATATTATTCATCTCTTAATAATATTCCTAATCATAATATTAATAATATTAAGAAAAGGGATATTATTACATTCAAACATCTCATACATTCATCATCATACGTTCATCATCATACATTCATCATACCTTACTTAACATATCTAATAATATGATAACAATAATGCACTAATAATAATATTAGTAACAATTAGGGTTAATCATACTCATCATATATGCATGAGACATCATATTTATTACCCTAGTCAACCCTGGTCAAACCTCGAACTTCGGGCTTACTGGAAATTCCTGAAAATTTCTAAGTGTTCTAGCGTTTTAGCCCTGTTGGGCGTATAACCTCTGGTCGTATGAGCACTATTAGTCGTATGAGTCCTGCTGGACTTTTCACTTAACACTTAGAATTATTCACTGGTCATACGACCTGGTCGAGACCCTGCTGGTCGTACCACTCTGGACTTAGAAACATATTCGGATCATACGACCACTGTTGGTCGTATGAGTCCACACTTAGAATTCATCATCATCATAGACCACTGTTGGTCGTATGAGTCCTGTGGGCCTCAGACTTAGAAATTTTTCACATAATCATACGACCACTGTTGTCGTATGAGTCCTATTGGCCTCATACTTAGAAAATATCACATATTCATATGACCACTGTTGGTCGATGAGTCTATTGGGCCAACACTTAGAAAAATATTCTGGTCATACGACCACACTGTTGGTCGTATGACCACTAGTGGACTTACCAACTTTTGCTGATTTATTCTAAGTCCCATTTTCAGTAACATTAGCATCCTACTCATATGTCTAATTCATATTTCAAGTCCAGACATCAAAATACCTATTTCTAAACATATGCACATGATTCTAAGCATAGATCTAAAATAACATAAACATCCATACAACAATTCATACGGGTATCAACCCACAGTTTTATAAACACATAATTACATGCATTTCCAGCCCCAAACATTTTAAAAACAGTAAAAAAAACGGGGTCTAGAACTCACCTTAGTCGTTTTCTTCGAGTTTGCACTCTGCACGCCCAACCTCCTCAACTTGTTCTACACCTAGAACACCCACACCACATCACCCGAACACACAAGACACACTTATAAGCACACATAGGGTCTAGAATTATCTAAAGCTTCAAAAACTAGAGAATTCTTACCAAAAGCTTCGAATTTCTCGGATCTTTCTTCAAAAATCTCGATGGTATTCTGCCCCTGCTGTTTTCTCTCCTAAAACCCGATTTGAAATGTTGTGCAGATGGTAATGGGCGGCCATGCCACATTTTTACCAACTTTATAAGATCTTTTTATCATTTTGCACTTTTGGTCCTCCAACTTGGGGTTGACTTCCCTTTTTCTTCTTTTCTTTCTTTCTTTTTATTCCTTTATTCTTGATAATAAAATACGGTGTTACAGTTCATGATCAATCCACT
Source organism: Flaveria linearis (assembly GCA_024085815.1). Classification (NCBI taxonomy): domain Eukaryota; kingdom Viridiplantae; phylum Streptophyta; class Magnoliopsida; order Asterales; family Asteraceae; genus Flaveria; species Flaveria linearis. Next base: position 17,336,615 of record CM044017.1, on the reverse strand, counting down.
AAAAACATACAATTCGTGCATAATCAACGTTAAACGACATGTAATCAATCCAACTAACATACTAACATCAACAAAACATCAATTTTTCATCCCCATAATACCCAATTCGCAGCATAGGCTTCGGCCCTAACAAAACACCACCAAACTTGTAAGTTCTAACCTTTAAACGTGTATTATCTTGCAATTGATGTTCCTAACTTGTTGTAGGGCTTGAGATCGATCAAAAACAGCTCCTAATACCTTGTTCTTGTTCAAAATTCGCAGGTTTGAGGGTAAGGGGGGCTGCAGGTCGTGAATGAAGGAAGTGGAGGCTATGGTTTGTGTTTTGTCTAATTTAATTAACCATATTACACCTTTACCCTTTTTCTTGCATTTTATAAAAATTCAGCTTTTAACTTCTTTAAAAACATTTTTAACCATCTAACAAATATAAACTAGTAATAACCATTATATATTTTTATCTTTATAAAACACGCAACATACGAATTAATTACACGCGCGTTCCTCGTTACGCGATAAATTCTCAAATAGTCTTTAAATCGCGTAAAATATAAACATAACATAATAATCATCTTTTCAAATAGATTATTATTAAATTAACATTATTAATTATTTTTAAGTCACCAAACGTCAAACGATAACTAGTGTGTGCTTACGACACTGTATGCAAAACTTAACGAAACTAACGGAGTTTGTAACGGAAAATTACCGGATGTCACATTATCCCCATGTTGAAAGAATTTTCGTCCCGAAAATTGCGTTACATGGTGAGCGTGTTCCATCACTGATCTACGGTATTGGCACACAGAAATCGAAATCGAGTGAGTTTTGGATGAGTTGTCACATCATCCCCATGTTGAAAGAATTTCGTCCCGAAATTTAAATCAATACCTTTGTCTGCAGACATCGTCTCGAACAGTTGAGGGTACCTAAGCTTCATTTGATCCTCACGTTCCCACGTGAATTCCGGTCCACGTCGCGAGTTCCAACAAACTTGACTATAGGTATTTGCTCTGCTTAAGTGTTTTCACCTCACGATCCATCACCTCGACGGGTTCTTCGATAAAACGCAATTGTTCATCACTTGAACATCTTCTAGTGGTACAATTAGCGTCTCGTCAGATAGGCACTTCTTCAGATTTGAAACGTGAAACACGTTGTGCACTCCATTCAGCGAATCAGGCAAGGCTAGTCGATAGGCCACCGGACCTATTCTTTCCAGTATCTCAAATGGTCCAACATACCTCGGATTCAGCTTTCCTCGCTTGCCAAACCGAACTACGCCTTTCCACGGTGAGACTTTCAATAACACTTTGTCGCCAATTTGAATTCGAGAGGTTTCCACCTCTTGTCAGCATAACTTTTCTGTCTATCCCTTGCTGCAGCCATACGGTTCCGTATCTGCACATCTTCTCAGTGTTTCATGAATGAGTTCGGGACCCGTTAGTTGACTATCACCAATTTCAGCCCAGCAACCAGTGATCTACACTTTCTCCCATACAAAGCCTCGAAAGGTGCTGCCTGAATGCTATATGATAACTGTTTTATAGGAAAATTCCACCAAAGGCAGGTGAACTTCCCAGTTGTTCCCGAAGTCAATCACACAAGCACGTAGCATATCCTCCAAAGTCTGTATGGTACGCTCACTCTGTCCGTCGGTTTGTGGATGATAAGCAGTACTCATATCCATCGTGTACCCAGAGATTCTGTAGTGACTGCCAGAAGTGTGACGTGAAACGAGCGTCGCGATCAGAGATAATGAGATTGGTACGCCATGTCTCGACACGATTTCCTTAAGATACAATCGGTTAGCTTCTCCATCTTATCCGTTTCCTTAATTGCAAGGAAGTGAGCGGACTTGGTCAACCGATCCACAATGACCCAGATTGTGTCGCAACCAGTATTAGTCCAGGGTAGTTTAGTGATAAAATCCATGGAATTTTGTTCCCATTTCCACATCGGTATCTCAGGTTGCTGTACAGTCCGGATGGTTTTTGGTATTCCACCTTTACCTTCGAACAGGTCAAACACTGCTCACATATGTAGCTACGTCTGCCTTCATGTTAGGCCACCAATAGTGCGCCTTTAGATCATGATACATCTTGTCAGATCCAGGATGTATAGAGTATTTAGACTTGTGTGCCTCGCTTGTAAACGCCCCGAAATATCCCGAAACGAGCCATTTAATAATAATGGGCTTTTAAGGGTTAATTTAAGAAATAAAGGGGTAAATTAGTGGGCTATGGATCAAATTAGCCTTAATGGGCTAGGCTTAATGGGTTTAAGGGCCCTAATCAGCCCTTAAACATGCATGAACAGCCTCATCTTCATCACATTACAACCCTAGCCACCAAATTCGTAGAGAGAGAAAGTAGAGAGAGAAAGTGAAGAAAATCAAGATTTGGAGTTTGAAGGTTTGAAGGATTGAAGTTCTGGTGGATTGGAGCATCAAAACACAAGGAAAGAGCAACAAAACAAGGTAAGAATCGACCTCTAAGGCCCTCTGTAGATCAAACCCGGATTCTAGGGTTTTGGGGTTTTGAAAAGTTTAAAGAAACACATAAAGGTCGAATTTTTACGTATGAAAACGTGTAAAAAGCTTAGATTTGGTTTCATGGAAGGTAAACTAAGGATTTGGACGTAAAAAGTTAAGATTTGGGTTAAAAAACGGGCTGGATCTGAGTTCCAGTTCATCCAGCGAAACTGGGCCCCGATCCAGCGAATTTAAGCCTTTAACCACGAAACTGCGTACTCATTTAGCGAGACTAGGAGAAATTACAGCGAAACTACAGTTTCGCTGGGGCGAAACTATAGTTTCACCGGTAACCTCGCTAAGACCCAGACAGACCTATAGACCTTGCGAGACTAGGGAATTCCAACGAAAGTTGGGCGCTCAAGGCAGCGAATCTGTCTAGCGAAACTAGCAGAAGTGCTGCCCAGCGAACTGCAGGCGAAACTGCAGTTTCGCTCTAGCGAAACTATGGGCGAAATTTTGAGGAAAATGACGTTTTTGCATGTTAACTTCGTGCAGCTAGAGTGTTCGGGCTATAGCCTAAGTGACTTAGAATTTAAGCTACTTGGGCGAGTTCAGGTGAGTTCTAGACCCCTCTTTACCCGTTTTCAATGTTTTGGGGTGATATGCATACTAAATTACATACTTTTATGATGACGGTTTTTAAGACCTTTTATCAAGAAAATGAAATTTCCTAAAGTAAAAGCCATTTAAATAGTCCAAAATAATTTTCGGGCGCGCTGACCTGGCAGCCCGCAGCCCGGCCCCAGCCAGGGCGTTGCCCCTTGGACCCCACTAGGGGCTGCCGCCCCTAGAACCCCGCTATCAGGGGCTGCCGCCCCCGAACCCGCCGCTGTCCCGCGGAGGGTCGGTTATGTGTTTATCTCTCATGATTGATTGAAAAGTGAATGCTTAGACTAAGAGTTTACTTCTTATTATGTATTGTGTTATGTTATATTATGTATAACTTAACATGACAGTGGAACATAAAGAAAGGTTATGAGGCCCATAACATGTACCTTGATAAAGTGATAAAGTAAAGCCTTGCAAGCATTGATAAAGGAGGGTTGCATTCGTTGTACCCTCACCAGTGATAAAGTGATAAAGTATGCTCGAACACAGGTCAGTAAGTCCTAAATTGGCATGACAATAATGGCCTGATCGGGTACGGCAGTAAGTCCTTAATTGGCATGTCGGTAAGGTCCTAGGCGAGCCTAGGCACCGATAGAGACTGAGAATTGACGGATAAAGAAGAGTAATAAAAAAACGAAACAATAAATGATAAAGAAATGATAAAGTGATAGCCTGTGTGTATTTATATTTTGATAGACAATGATTATTTTCAACTGATAAAGCTAATGTCTGCTCTGATAGTTATTTAGCAAAGTAAACCTAGAATTCACTCAGCGAAGCTGACTTTTGTATGCATATCAGTTGACAGGTAAGAGTTAGTGTTGATGGGATGTAAGCATGGAATGGAAGCTTCTTGGCACTCAAAGACTGGCATCCCCGATAAAGAAAGGCTTAAAAGGACTTTAAATAGTTTTTGATGTTTAAAGACAATGTTTATAATTTAATTAAACTACGTTGTAATGGGTTGAATTACAGTATATTTTTCCGCTGCAATATATCTTTACATATATACGAGTAAATGATTGCTTTAAATCTATGTTTGCTGTGATGACCAACTGTGAGGCTTCCCTGAGAAAGGTGGGCCTTACATCGCTCATAACCAAATCCCTCAGATTTCCATAAACAGGCACCCAAAGTCTATCCATGAAGTACCGAATTCCATCCTCCTTCACTACCAATTGTTTATCCATCCCCGTAATGACTCAGGACCAATGTTTTCCTCTTTCAAGGCTTCTATTTGTGCTTCCTTAACTTGGTCAGGCAATTGGGTACTGATCATGAGTTGCAAGGCTCGCACCCGCCTTGGTTTAAACTGTTTCTTTTCGGCTTAAGGCATTGGCAACTACGTTCGCCTTTCCAGGATGGTACTTGATAGCACAATCATAATCATTCAGAAGTTCCACCCAACGTCGTTGCCTCATATTCAACTCTTTTTGCTCAAAAGATGTTGAAGACTCTTGTGATCGGTATAGATAGTACATTTACGTACAAGTAATGTCTCCAAATCTTTAAGGCAAAAACCACTGCACCCAACTCCAGATCATGGGTAGTATAATTCTTCTCGTGAACCTTTAGTTGTCTAGAGGCGTAGGCTATCACCTTATCGCGCTGCATCAGAACACAACCCAATCCTTGAATGGATGCGTCACAATACACCACGAAATCATCTGTCCCCTCTTGCAGTGCCAATATCGGTGCACTACAGAGTTTCTGTTTCAATAGTTGAAATCCGCCTCTTGACTTTCTCCCTATTTGTATGTCGTTCCTTTTGGGTTAAAGCAGTGAGAGGTTGTGCAATCTTAGAAAATCCCCTCTATGAATCGTCGGTAATACCCCGCTAATCCCAGAAATTGCCTTATCTCGCTCGGTGTCTTAGGTATAGCCTAATTCTTTATTGCCACAATCTTGGCAGGATCAACATGTATACCCTTCTCATTAACAATATGACCTAGGAATTACACTTCGCGTATCCAAAAGTCACACTTAGAGAATTTGGCGTACAGTTGCTCATTTTTCAATAATTCCAAGATCAATCGGAGGTGCTCTTCATGGTCATCCTTGGTCTTAGAGTATATCAGTATGTCATCGATAAACAATGACAAATTGGTCGAGATAGGGTTTGCACACGCGATTCATGAGATCCATGAACACCGCAGGTGCATAGTCAACCCAAAAGGCATGACCAAGAATTCGTAATGACCATAACGAGTACGGAATGCGGTTTTGGAGATGTCCTCCTCACGGACCCGGAGTTGATGATAACCAGATCTCACGTCGATCTTCGAATAATAGCTGGATCCCTGAAGCTGATCAAATAAGTCGTCGATGCGAGGTAAAGGGTATCAGTTCTTAACTGTGACTTTGTTTAACTCCCTATAATCGATGCACATTCGAAACGTGCCATCTTTCTTCTTAACAAAAGGACAGGGCTCCCCAAGGTGATGAGCTAGGTCGAATAAAGCCCTTATCTAAAAGCTCCTGAAGTTGTGATGACAACTCCTGTAGTTCGTTCGGTGCTAACCGATAAGGTGCTCTAGCAATCGGGGCTGCACTGGGAGTCAGTTCAGTTTGAAATTCCACTTGACGATGAGGTGGTAATCCAGGAAGATCCTCTGGAAACACCTCAGGAAAGTCTCGTACGACGGGTATGTCTTCCATTCGCCTTTCCTCCAGTTGTTTATCGGTGACGAGTGCCAGGATAGCCAAGCGACCTTTTTGCAGTAATTTCTGTGCTTTCATGTAGGAGATAATGCCCATCATTGCACCACTCCTATCGCCTCGGACTGTGAGAATTTCATCACCAACAGGAATTCGTATGATCTTCTCGTGACATATGACTTCCGCTTGCTTATTTGAGAGCCAATCCATGCCTACCACAACGTCAAAGCTTCCCAGTGTAACAGGCATAAGATTGATAGCGAAAGTATGACCAACGAGTTCTATTTTACAATCTTTAAGAATGTGTGTCACATGAATCTTTTTACCGTCAGCCAATTCTACGGTATATTTGGATTCTAAGGCAGTAGGGATATCACTTAGGATACTAGAGAACTTTAAGGATATGAAACTCCTATCGGCTCCAGTATCAAACAATACGGTAGCAAAACATCCATTTACAGAAAACCTACCAGTAACAATAGTAGGTCGTTTAGAGCCTCACCTGAGCCAATGACGAAGGCTCTCCCTTTGGCTCCATTATTACCACCGTTACCATTGCCATTTCCATCTTTGTTGTTGTTGTTGTTGTTGTTGTTGTTGTTGTTGTTGTTCTGGCCATTGCCATTACCGTTCCTCCTTAACTGCAGGCAGTTTCGCTTGTAGTGCCCCTCCTTTCGCACTCGAAACACCCTTTGGAGTCTCCTGAGGTTGCTGTGGTTTTCCTAACCATCTCACCACGGCAATCCTTAGCCAAGTGTCCCGTTTTACCACACCACTGACACTGTAGTTGTCACATCTCCCAACGTGATGATAGTTGCACCGCGTGCACATCGGCTGTTTACCACCATAGCCGCTCGGTCCTTGATTGTTTGAGTTTGACTGGTTGAAATTGCGATTGTTGTCAAACCTTCTTTGTTGCTGTTGTGGTTGTTGTTGTTGTTGAGACTGGTGTTGACCACCGGATGATGATGACCCTATTGTTGTTGTTGGTGTTGGTGTTGTTGGAGGTATCCCACTTTCTTTTGTTGTCGGGCACACTTGCAGCAGCGCCCCATTTTGGCAACCGCCCTTGCTCCACAGCTTCGTCAGTTAGTTTGTGGGCCAGTCGGATAGCTTGTTGTATAGTGGCGGGTTAGAGGAAGTCACCAGGCTCCTAATTTCGGGCACCAATCCCGGATGTAATGTTCCACCCGCTTGTGCATTTCATTCACCATTCCAGGACATAGTGTGGCCAGCTCGTGGGTTCTTGTGGTATAAGCCTCGATCTCTGAACCTTGCATTTTCAACTGCCAAAATTCCATCTCCAACTTTTGAACTTCACTTCGAGGACAGTATTCCTCGATCATCATATCTTTGAACTCATTCCACGGGAGCTCATTTGCCATGGCCTGCCCTAGCATTTGCACTTGAGCATTCCACCAAGACAGTGCTGCACCATCCAGTGTCCCCGTAGCATATTACACCTGGTCAGCAGGTGGACAGTTACACTTTGAGAACACGGACTCCGTCTTCTCAAACCACCTTACCAACCCTACAGCTCCCTCGGTTCCACTGTAGGTGTGAGGCTTGCAGTCCATAAAGGACTTGTAGGTACACGTTGGCGGTCCTGTTGGCTGTCCTACTTGAGCAGCAGCTACTGCTGTCTGGACTTGTGCATTTATTAGAGCAGCCAGTTCCGCAGGGGTCATATTTATAGTACCAGCGCCTTGGTCACCGGCACCTTGGTCACCGGCGCCACGTCCACGCCCGCGCCCGCGTCCTCGATGATGTCCACGTCCTCGGGCATCCATTACTCACTTTACATTCACAAATACAATAATGAGTAATGAATCAATCGAACAAAACCGCTGTTTGAGGCTACTCATTAAAGTATAGTAAATAATAAGAAAATAATGAATTTGTCATCACCACAACATTTATAACAAAAATAATAACCAAGGTAAATAAATTTGCAATTGAGTCACAAATTATTTATCAATGTTAAAATTTGAGTTTGTGGTTGGGTGGGGAAACAACTCTTCCCATATAGGTTCCAAAATAAAGAAACGCTACATAGTCCAAGTCGTTTAAAGGAAATAGAATATCATTCAACTATGTCGTGCTGTAGTGTACAGACATCGCTCGTGAGTCGCCGGACCCAGTGTTGTTCCGTGTCCAGTGCTGCCACCAATGCAGCAATCACCTGCTCATTGGACTGTACCGTCCGTGGAAGTGAAGGTAATGGTTGCTCGGTGTTGGTCCTAGTTCTAGGTCTCGGTGTTGGTACACGTTCCCTATACATGAGGTGATCTACGAACTCAGGGTAGAACTCCAGTCTCGCGGAGGGTCGTGTTCAGGTGGCACAAACAGTTGAGCCCAGTCGAACTCACCTCGTGGGTAGTCCAAACGAGGCCAGTCAAGTCCATCGTCGGGTACTGGTCCCGGAGGTGGGGACTCGGATCGGGTGGGTGATGTTGGTCATTTACCAGGTGCTCTCGATGAAGATGCCATGCGGTAGAGAGTGTGATTTGTGTATGCCAATGAGTATACAGTCGAAAAATCAGGAACAAGTAACTAACTAACTGTGTGCGTTATAGTCTAGTGTGTATGCAACCTAGTTCTCTATAACCAATGGCTCTGATACCAATCTGTCACACCCTCAAAATCCACGTACGGAGTTTTACCGCGAGGCGTGTGAATAAACCAGGATCACAGTCAATAGTTACTCGAACGACTCTATATGCTACGTTTAATGTAAATCAACCAGAGTTTAAACTTTAAAAGACCTGCGGAAGCGTAAAGTAAATAAAAAAACCCAAAACATGTGAAAGTACCATATGGCAAAACAAGTGCCAACCAAGTATTGTAAACCATAAATAAAAGACGGGCAGTTATAAATCTCTAAGAAAATGCATGCTGACTCGTGAAGTGCTCCTATCAGCAATCCAGCTTAATGACCTGAGAATAGCATACTAAAAACTCAACACATTGTTGGTGAGTTCAAGAGTTTGCGCATAAACATAACAGTTTATCAATTATGTATAAACATAACAGTTTATCAATAGCGTATAATTAAGCATGTGCATTGTAATAGCTAGCTAGTCCATTAACAAACGATATTAATACATAGTGATTTCGACATGAAGCTGACTGTGTTATGTTTGCCTCCCGTCACGACTTCACCATATCGTGACGAATAATCATAGGACAAATTGCACCCGTTTGACCTCGAGTCACACAGGTGGGGCTCGTCAGACCCAGTAGTACTACCCAAGTTTCCCCGCTATCCAATATTAACAATTCGAAAGTGTGAGACTTTATCATAGTAAACAGCACTATATTAATATCATACACATCTTAATATATAAAGCGTTTGTAAAATTTACCAGTATGCTATCTCCCCCAAAAGAGATTAATAAAACAGAGGGGCATGAACTCACCTGATACGCGTGTTTAGATACCTAAGGCTTAACTTGCCAAGAACGAGTGGAAAGACAACCTTCAAAGGTTACCTAGAACACACAAGTACATAAGTACATGTACACAGAAATCCCAAGAGAAACCTTAAGTGTTCTACAAACAAAGAACTCAAGGTTCTATAAAAACAACATACTTGTGACCTAGTTGACCCGTTTGACCCGTTGGTGACATTATGCGTTGTAAACCATTTAAGTATACATGTTTAACATTCCAATGAATCATATTTGGTGCTACATTCCCAATATATTGCTTAAATCATCATACTATGCACATATCATACAGTTGTCCAATTCCTTAGCATCTAGCATGCTTAGTGTGTTCATAACATAACTAGTGTATCATATAACAGGTTAGATCATGCATAACCTACTTACATGACCTATAGCCATGATTTAGCATATATGGGTCAAAACAGATAATTTACCAAAAAGTCATTCATACTATTCACAACGCATACAAGATGCCTAATACATGCAACATACATTAGTATGATCCATTCCAGTCCCAAACATGATGTCCTAGTTACTAATCAACATACCAACCATACATGACCATCAAAGTGCAATAATCACCCAATAACCAAATAAACATTCCATACAACCCAATTAACAGATTCTACCACTTTAGACATCATAACAATCATTCTAGCATGATCCTAAAACCATGAACAAGTCAATTACCAATATCCAAAGTTCGTGCACAATAAAGTTTCCCTTTTGGAAAGTAATACCCAAAAGTGGTTTAACATCCAATTCAACCATAATTCCAACTATTATATACCTAATCAAGTTCATATCATACCTAGATATGATCTACAACACCTAATTAACATGATTCATAAATTTCATACTCAAAAAGTATTATCTTTAGTAATATGGATTCTAGCATGTAATCTTGAATTACCATGTTCATAGCAATAATCCAACATCCATTATCATCATAAACACCCTATAACATCAACACATTAGCAATTCAAAATTACATACAAAATAAAGTTACTATTATTAGTAACCTATGAACAAATCCTTCAATTAACCAATTTCTTGTAAAATCCATGTTTTCTAGCATTCATGCAACCTAATTAACTTCCCAACAACATCAAACAATCATCAATTCCATGTTATATCATCAATTTCGAATTAGGGTCATAACCACCAAAGTTCATGATCAATCCACTAAAAACTACAATTCGTGCATAATCAACGTTAAACGACATGTAATCAATCCAACTAACATACTAACATCAACAAAACATCAATTTTTCAGCCCCATAATACCTATTCGCAGCATAGGCTTCGGCCCTAACAAAAACACCACCAAACTTGTGAAGTTTTCTAACCTTTAAACGTGTATTATCTTGCAATTGATGTTCCTAACTTGTTGTAGGGCTTGAGATCGATCAAAAACAGCTCCTAATCCCTGTTCTTGTTCAAAATTCGCAGGTTTGAGGGTAAGGGGGGCTGCAGGTCGTGAATTGGAGGAAGTGGGGGCTAGGGTTTTTTTTGTCTAATTTAATTAACCATATTTACACCTTTACCCTTTCTCTTGCATTTATTAAAAAATTCAGCTTTTACTTCTTTTAAAAGCATTTTTAACCATCTAACAAATATATAAACTAGTAATAACCATTATATATTTTTATCTTTATAAAACACGCAACATACGAATTAACACGCGCGTTTCCGCGTTACGCGATAAAATTCTCAATAGTCTTTAAATCGCGTAAAAATATAAACATAACATAATAATCATCTTTTCAACTAGATTATTAATAAATTAACATTATTAATTATTTTTAAGTCACCAACGTCAAACGACAACTAGTGTGTGCTTACGACACGTGTATGCAAAACTTAACGAAACTAACGGAGTTTGGTAACGGAAAATTACCGGATGTCACATAATTGTTCTTTTTCTAGAAACCTAATTTCCCGTTTATTCAATATTTTTATCAGTTAATAGAGTATATTACATTTAAATACATAACGTTAGAATTTCATTGTTATTAATTGCCTTGAAATATATAATTGACTTCACAATATATAATTGATTCTTTTTTTTTACATGTAATCTTCTAATTCAAAATTGTATTTCTGTGTTTTGTTTTTTACTATACATTTATTAGGAATGAAATCAATTTAATTTATTATGTTTCCATTTTAAAATTTTAATCAACTTTTAGTAGATTCCGCATAACATATATATTCATAAATTAATTAAATACTTTCCACATTTGTTATCTTTAAAAATAGTATAAATTAAACCTCCTGCCTTTTCATTTTAAATTTATTAACACTATCAAATACAAACATTTTTCTTCACGGTACTATGTCAGTTCAATCCTAAGAGTTTCTGCATTTTTTGTTTCATATTAATTAACATCATAAGTGTTTGTCATATTTTTTCTAATTTTCAGTGTAATGGCATCCGCTAGAATAACTATGTTCAGAGATTTGAATGTTCTACAAAGGAGTATACCATTAAGGTTCGAATCATTAGGCTTTGGACAAGAAAACTCTTCAAGGATCCAAGAAAGATTACTCATATAGATGATACTTATGGATGAAAATGTATCTCACAAGTTTATTTTATTATATTTAATTTTTATACCAACATTATATTTTTATACTGTACATGTTAACATTATCATTATTTTCCTATTGTATCATGTTTAGGGTTCAAGAATGGAGGCTTCAGTGCAAAAGAAATACTGTTTTGGGTATGAGAATTTGCTGACAGAGAATCAGTGCTTACTTGTATTCAGGCCTTCTTTGGCTGCAAATGTATTGAAAATAAAATTCTTAATACACCACATAAAATCTCTTTTAACGAAAAGACTGTTGTCATGAGTTGTTCTGATGCCGTTGGTTCCATGTATGGTTTTCAATTCACACCATTTCTCTATCCTCAATCCTACTCATACGGAGGAGAATACTACCGTTGGTAAGTTCATTTCATGTTATTCTTTTTTAATTGTTGTTGTTTCTATTAGAGGTATTTTATTATTTTAAGTACTTATAACATTTTAATTTTGTTGTAGATATCATTGGTGCTGTTATGAAGTTTTTCCCAATTGATACATCACAAATGCTGATGGAAAGATCACAAAAAGGCTAAATCTACAGCTTAAAGATTTAGAGTATACTTTTACTTTCATGAATTTTTTGTTATATTTTATTTCTTTTTTATCAAACTCGGAATTTATGCAATACTAATATATATTTATTTTTTAAATAGGAACAACGAATAACCGTCACACTTTGGATAACTATGCTGACCAATTTCATAGTTTCGTATCGGAGAATCAAAGTGATAGATTTGGTAGTTATTGTGCAGTTTGGTAAATTTTGAACGTTTATAGGTACGTTCAAACTTTCATTTGTAAAAACGATTGAATTTATATTTATAACATTTTACACACATGAATATATTTATTTAATTTAAAAATCTTATTATAATTAGTGCAGCCTATAATACTTACCAAACCCGTTTGTATTGTTAATTTACAGGTGCTAATCAAGTTTCAAATGCTTATAATGTCACTAAGCTTTTCATCAATGACTTAATCAATGAATAACATCATTCAAGCAAAGGTTTTTAAAAAATTCTAACCTTATACATTTTTTACTTGGAAAAATTTTTGAATGCATTAATTATTTCAAATTTTAACATGTTTATTGTTGGTAATTGTTCTATATAATCTCATTTTTAAATATTTATTTACAATATTATAGGTTTATCTCTCATCGATGTCAGTTTCTTCATCTTCTCATTCCGGATTCTCTTCTTCTTTATGACAACAATGATGGATGATTTTCTGGCCATCACTGAATTTGTCAATATTTGTGTGACGACTCGGAAAATTTTCATGGTTTATATATATGCAAATTTAGTATTTATGTGATTATACAAAAATTGTTTCTATATTTTTATTATTATTTGATAATAATTTATTAGTTATAAAAATATAACTAACAGTAATAATTAATAATAATAATGATATTATTAAAATAATAAAGCTAAAAATGATAATAATAATAATAATGAAAATATTATTATTATTAATAATAATTTACAAATTTATTAAAATTGATTAAATAAGTCCAGGGGGTGATTTGTAAAATTTGAAACTTGAAATTAAAACTTTAACATAAAATGATAACAATTAAAACTCTGCAGGGACCATTTTTTTAAATTCTGAAACCCAACCCCCGACCCTCGGTTTTCCGGCGCCATCTCCGGCGACCTCCGTCGATTTCCGGCGACTCCAAACGCCAAAAATTACACGTTTTAATTAAATCAAAGGCTACCGACACCTTTGCGTGATTGATTCGAACTAGTGGGTCATTGCAATTTGAATAATCGAGTGGATTAGGTGCGATTACCACTAAACCGAATTATTTCGGCCGACCACCACTACCAAATGCACTAAAACACTTTGATAATCAAAAGTAATCACACCTACTCCATCATCTGAAAGTTTATAATCGAATACAAATTTCAATTGCACCATAACACACACAGAAACCTCAATTCGATTCTCTCCTTCCCCGCGACCTGCAACTCAGTCGAATACTACTCTACGAGTTTCAAATCACAAATTAACTTAGGGCTTTTAATTATCTGAGGAATTAGAAACTTCCTGTGAAAGGATTTCATTATCATCAACAATTGCCACCAAAATCTATCCTTGCATAATCGCGACTGTTCTTCAAAGATTCAGCACCATCTCGACTTCAATTTAGGTAATTGAATACATATACACATTCGATTTATCATGGGGAACAAAAGCCCCATGAAATCATACAGTATCTTGATCGAATTGGGCATCAATTTGATTCGAACCGAATTAGGGTTCTTGATGGATTGGGGATAATCTAATATTGTGTTTAAAAGAATTTGAAACCGGGTTCTTGTGCGGCTTAGGCCATTGGTTCAGCGGTTTGTGTGTGGGATTTTGGGCAGGAGGTCACGGGTTCGAACCCGGCCCCCTCCCATATTTTTTTATGCCTTTTAACACTTCTAAAATATATAAAAATTACCAAAAATATAAAATAATTTTTAAGAACTTCTTTTAGTTTAAAAGCCTTTAAATAATTTTCTGTAAATTATTTATTTAAAAACACTTTAAATAAAATTATAAAATATTATTTAAAAATGTTATAAATAACCATTTTATAAAAATAGACTTTAAATGATAATTTAAAGTATTAATCCTTAATTGGACACCATATTATTTTTAATTATGGACAATCATAAAAATTGTAGAAATTTAATTCTTTAAAAACATTATTTTTTTTAAATAATTATTACATATGTTATAAATTATATATCCTTATAAAAGTGGATTTTTAATGATAATTTAAATCATCAAAATTATTAATGGACATTATATTATTTATGGATTTATCCTGATAACAAATACAGATTAGATTTTATAAATTTAAATATTATAAAATCTTACAAAATTAAATATAAACTTACGTGTTTAAATGACGTCTACAATTTATTTAGAATATAATGATATGTTAGAAATCATTATTAAGCTAATTAAATTTTATATAATCATTAATTATTAACAAACATAATTAAATGATTTAATGTTCATAAAAAATCCTAGAAAATCAAACCCTAGATCAATTGAACACCAGGTTCAAGATCTAACTTATTTAAGTTATGGATTTAATATATATTTGCTTATGTGAATTATAATTCCTTAGGAGGAATTTACTAGCTTGTCAACACTACCCAAAGACGAGGTGAGTTCATAACTATTCCCTATTTTAATCATTACATATTTTGGGGCTGGAATACATGTTGTAATTGAAATTACAAATTATTTTTGTGTATTATGTTAAATAATAATTTGATCACATTTATGATTACATATGGTTATTATGAAAATCCTTCTCTGTATACTGGACTATAAATAAGCAGGGATCTTTTGGATAGTACTATCGGGGAGTGACTTACCCCACAAAGGTATGGACATGTGATCCATATCAGATGCACAAAGATCTTGTTGTCATTTAGGATGACTGTTTCTGTAGTGAGAAGGCAGATGTGCACTTTATATAGTTTGCATTATAGTTCCACATACAACCCATATCAGGATAAATGTAAAGGAGGATTTGCTCCCTCTGATTTGAAATTATTATGATAATATAATATACACAAGAAAAGGATATTAAACTATGGTACATGGACAAATCCTATGTGAAGGACTTGTTGGGCTTGTACATAGTGGGTATGTGGGATAGCGGGTTCACCTTAATAAAAAGGGTCCGACAGGCTATTCATATACCGATGATTAAATTAAACTCACACTTTTACAGTATATCCTAATTGAGGATAATTGATGATTTGTCATATGTTTTACTTACCTATGAACTCACCAACCCTGTGTTGACACTTGATTTACATGTATTCTCAGGTATCTACTAGGAGCTTATGGACATGCACGTAGGATCATATAAAAGCTCAAGATACCTATTGATTATTATTGAATTATGATTAAGAAATGTTGTCAAGAAAACAATCTATCTTTTATTTCCGCTGCTCTGATTATTAATGAAATGTTTATCTAAAACTTATCATATAGATAACTGCATCTCATGTGTGACTACTGTTTCGATCCTGTTTGTTCACCCCTCCGTGATAAATTCCAGACCCGGAATTTGAGGGTGTGACAGATTGGTATCAGCCACTGGTTATACTGAGTTAGGGATTGCATCTAGCCTATAGCCACACACAATAGTTGCACAAAGTAAATTGCCTTAGTTAGAGATAGAATAGGATTAAGAAGTTATATGTTTAAACTTAGATAGTTGTGTTCCTAAACATAACTTGACTCTTTGACTCTTTTCGATCATTCCTAACTTATTCTCAACGACATGTGGGATCTACACTTATCATCGTGCCCAAATCAATTTTTTTTATTCTCGTCAAAGTCTGTGTCTTACAACTTGAAACATGTAATGCTGGAAGAGCGTGATGCCTGTATCTCGGGGTGTTCTGTCTAGGCAAGGTATTCGCATATATCCAAATCAACCGATGGACCTGTTTACCTTACCTGGGAACCCTTGGGATGAGTATCTGCTTAAAGGTACGCATGTCTTCAAGAAAGTTGTGATTGACTCAATACTTGATTAGTCAACGTACTCGCTTTGATTTACGAATCAAACGATTACACCTGGAACATCTCATTGCTATTATGCCAAATTCTCGACTGTCGTTTTCATGTTGAATAGCTCATACTACCCATATCCATGAAAAATCCTTAATGATCTTTCAGAATGGCTTCTTGTCAAATCCGTTCACGGCCTAGAAACTCTGGCTGTAAGATTTCTGCTATTGTAGCACGTGAAGTTACTGCGATCATACACAAGTCTTTAAGGCAAATAGGTCAAATTACCTTGATATGTTTCATTCGATAATCTAAGCTACGCTTGTCCTAACCTAAAGCGAGACTTGTTTCCTTAGTACTCGTGCCTTGCCGAATTTAATCGAAAAATCCGTTTTCTTAAATTCCCATCTGTCCTACAGTAATTGTCCATACTTTGAATATTTGATATAAAATGCATCTATTGAATATGTCAAAGTGTGAATTCTCATCAAACAATTTCATGATAGATGGACGCACCAGCGGGCAGAGGCAGAGGTAGAGGACGCGCCAGAAGAACTGACCCAATAGGGATGACTCCTGAAGAAATACAAGCCTTGGTCAATCAAGGTGTTGCTGCAGCCCTAGCCACTCAGGCTGCTCAGAATGGTCATCACTATTCGTATAAAAAGTTCCTAGACTGCAAACCAGATATCTTCACTGGGGCAGAAGGGGCCATTGGGCTCATAAGGTGGTTCGAGAAATGTGAATCCATCTTCGCTATATCTGAATGTCCCGATGAGAGTAGGACCAATATGCCTCCGGAGCCTTGAGTGGAGCTGCACTCTCGTTCTGGAAGACAGAATTTTCAAGGCTTACTCTCTCCCTAGCCAATGCTATGGCTTGGGAGGAATTCAAACAACTAATGATGGAAGAATTCTGTCCGAGAGAAGAAGTACAAAGGTTTGAAACCGAGTGCTGGAACCACAAAATGGTGGGATCTGAAATTGAAAAGTATACCACCGAAAATCATGAGTACGCAACTTTGTGTCCTCATATGATGGAGCCTGCTCACAGAAGAATTGAAGGCTACATCCGTGGACTGTCTCCGGTCATTCAATCTATGGTCACTTCCTCCAACCCAACTTCAATCCAACAGGCCATTAGGTTAGCTCACAAGCTGACTAATGAGCTGTGGCTCAGGGGAAGTTACCACCAAGAAACAAGGGTAAGGGCGTTGCTGCTGAAAGCTCGGGAAAGAGAAAGTTTGAAGATGCTAAAGAAAGTGAGAGTCAAGGTACAAGCAAGAAGCAAGATCAGAAAAAGCACCATGACAATCAGGGCATTCCGCCTAGATGTCAGAGGTGTAGCAAGCGTCACCATGGCAAATGTACTGCAATCATTTGCTACAAATGCAACGGAGGGGGCACACTGCTCCTGAATGTAGGACCAAGACTCAAGACCAAGGAAAGAAGGATGGTAATCAGCAGAATGGAGGAAAGAAGGAAGTTATTTGTTTCAAATGTGGAGAAAAGGGCCATATTGCTAAAGACTGCACTGGGGAAAAGAAAGATACAGCCAAGGGCAGAGCTTTCGTTATTGGCAAAGGTGAGGCTCTAAAAGACCCTAACGTTATTATGGGAAAATTTTTGGTGAATAATGTTATGCCATAGTATTATTTGACACGGGAGCTGATAGAAGCTTCGTATCTAATACTTTCTATAAGCACTTGAATGTAGAACCTGTATCCCTAGATGAGCCATGTTGTAGAAGTAGCGAATGGTAAATCCTTGACCGCATCACAAATCCTGAAAAATTGTACACTAGATTTATCAGGTCATATCCTACCAATAGACCTCATGCCCATTACTTTGGGAAGCTTCGATGTGGTAGTTGGTATGGATTGGCTATCCAAAAACTCTGCAGAAATTATCTGTAAAGACAAAATGATTCGTATCCCCCTACCAAATGATGAAGTCCTGTGTGTGGAGGGAGATAAGACTGGTGTTGTGATGGGAGTTATTTCTTACTTGAAGGCTCAAAAGTGTCTTCGAAAAGGACATACTGCTATCCTAGCCTTAGTACTGACAAAGATAAGAAGGAAAGGAAGATTGAAGATGTACCTGTCGTCAGGGAATTTCCTGAAGTGTTTCCTGATGAACTGCCTGGGTTGCCCCCTAAAAGAGAGGTCGAGTTTTCAATCGAGTTAGTACCTGGAGCTACACCTATAGCTCGGGCACCATACCGTCTCGCACCTTCCGAATTAAAAGAACTATCTGACCAGCTTAGGGAACTCCTTGATAAAGGATTCATTCGACCTAGCTCGTCACCATGGGGAGCACCAGTGTTATTTGTGAAGAAGAAAGACGGAACCTTCAGATGTGTGCATTGACTATCGGGACTGAACAAAGTGACGATCAAGAACCGTTATCCCTTGCCACGTATTGACGACTTATTTGACCAACTGCAAGGTTCAAGCATTTACTCCAAGATAGATCTTAGAAGCGGTTATCATCAGCTGAGGTCAGAGATGAAGATATTATGAAGACGGCTTTCAGAACGCGATACGGTCACTTTGAGTTCACAGTCATGCCGTTTGGGCTAACAAATGCACCTGCCGTATTCATGGATCTCATGAATCGTGTATGCAAGCCTTATCTAGACAAGTTTGTCATTGTCTTATTGATGACATCTTGATCTATTCCAAAATGAGAGTGAGCATGAAGAACATCTGAGATTGGTTCTTGAACTACTAAAGAGAGAGGAGCTCTATGCTAAGTTCTCGAAATGTGATTTCTGGCTTAAAGAAGTTCAATTCCTTGGTCATGTGATTGATGCTAATGGAATTCATGTAGACCCAGCTAAAATTGAATCCATCAAAAGTTGGCCTACACCTTCTAATCCAACGGAAATTAGACAATTTCTGGGACTAGCCGGCTATTACAGGAGATTTTTGAGGGATTCTCCAAGATAGCTCAACCATTGACCATGCTTACCCAAAAGGGGATAGCATATCATTGGGGGTTCAAGCAAGAGGCTGCTTTTCAAACACTGAAACAGAAGTTGTGCAGTGCACCTATATTGTCCTACCCAACGGTATTGAAGACTTTGTAGTCTACTGTGATGCTTCTGTTCAGGGACTGGGATGTGTTTTGATGCAGCGAGACAAAGTCATAGCCTATGCCTCAAGACAGTTAAAGTCTCATGAGAAGAACTATGCAACTCATGATCTAGAACTGGGAGCTGTTGTGTTTGCTCTTAAATTATGGAGACATTACTTGTACGGTACTAATGCACTATTTATACCGATCACAAGAGTCTTCAACACCTGTATAATCAAAAAGAGCTGAACATGAGGCAGAGGAGATGGCTTGAACTACTAAACGATTATGATTGTGCCATCAAGTACCATCCTGGTAAAGCAAATATTGTGGCTGATGCTTTGAGTAGGAAAGAACATGTGAAACCTCGTAGAGTGCGAGCTCTACAACTTACCATTCAAAGCAACCTGCCGGCACAAATCTTGAAGGCTCAGACTGAAGCCCTGAAAGAAGAGAACATTAAAGATGAAAACCTTCGAGGGCTAGACCAACAGTTTGAAGTTCATTCGGATGGATACGCTTTATAGCAGGAAGGATTTGGGTACCCCTATACGGGAATCTGAGGAGCTTGATCATGGATGAAGCCCACAAGTCTAGATACTCTATCCACCCAGGTGCAGATAAGATGTATTACGACTTGAAGCTTGTTTACTGGTGGCCAAGAATGAAGGCAGACATTGCAACCTATGTCTCAAAGTGCTTGACTTGTTCTAAAGTCAAGGTCGAATACCAAAAGCCTTCAGGAATGTTGACTCAACCAGAAATTCCCGTGTGGAAATGGGAAATGATAACCATGGATTTTGTCACTGGTTTACCCAAATCTCAACGGGCAATGACACCATTTGGGTTATCGTTGACCGTCTCACCAAATCCGCTCATTTCATACCCATCCGTGAGAAAGACAAGATGGAGAAGCTTGCAAGGGTGTACATCAAAGAAATTATCTCAAGACACGGAGTGCCAGTGTCTATTATCTCTGATCGTGACGCACGGTTTACATCAATCTTCTGGGGAAAACTTCAGAAAGCTCTAGGCACTCGCCTAGATATGAGCACAGCCTATCACCCTCAAACTGATGGTCAAAGTGAAAGAACCATACAGACTCTTGAGGATATGCTCAGGGCTTGTGTTATTGACTTTGGAAAGAACTGGGAAGGTCATTTACCTTTGGTAGAGTTCTCATATAACAATAGCTATCATTCGAGCATCAAGGTGGCACCATTCGAGGCCTTATATGGACGTAAATGTAGATCACCGCTTTGTTGGGCAGAAGTTGGAGATAGTCAACTTACTGGTCCAGAGTTGATCTTTGAAACTCATGAGAAAATTGTCCAGATAAGAGAACGCATGGCTGCTGCCAGGGATCGCCAGAAAAGCTATGCTGATAAACGCCGCAAGCCACTTGAATTTCAGGAAGGGGATAAAGTTTTGCTAAAGGTATCTCCCTGGAAGGGAGTTATACGCTTTGGGAAACGGGGGAAATTGAACCCTCGCTACGTGGGACCTTTTGAAATTGTCAGAAGGATCGGCCCAGTAGCCTATGAATTAAATCTACCTGCTGAACTTGGTGGTGTGCATAATGTGTTTCACGTATCTAATCTAAGGAAGTGTTTATCTGATGAATCACTTGTTGTGCCTTTAGAGGAACTGCAAGTAGATGAGAAACTCAGGTTTATCGAGGAACCAGTTGAAATCACGGATAAAGAAGTCAAACAACTTAAGCATAGCAAGATTCCGATTGTCAGAGTTCGGTGGAACTCCCGGCGTGGTCCTGAGTTCACTTGGGAACGAGAGGACGAAATGATGCGCAAGTATCCCAACCTGTTCAAGAAGGTTGCCGGTACTTCTTAATTTTCGGGACGAAAATTCCTGTAACAGGGGGATGATGTGATGACTCGGAAAATTTTCATGGTTTATATATATGCAAATTTAGTATTTATGTGATTATACAAAAATTGTTTCTATATTTTATTATTATTTGATAATAATATTATTAGTTATAAAATATAACTAACAGTAATAATAATAATAATAATAATAATGATATATTAAAAATAATAAAGCTAAAAATGATAATAATAATAATAATGAAAAATATTATTATTAATAATATTTACAAAATTTATTAAAATGATTTAATAAGTCCAGGGGTGATTTGTAAAATTTGAAACTTGAAATTAAAACTTTAAACATAAAATGATAACAATTAAAACTGCAGGGACCATTTTTGTAAATTCTGAAACCCAACCCCCGACCCCTCGGTTTTCCGGCGCCATCTCCGGCGACCTCCGGTCGATTTCCGGCGACTCCAAACGCCAAAAATTACACGGTTTAATTAAATCAAAGGCTACCGACACCTTTGCGTGATTGATTCGAACTAGTGGGTCATTGCAATTTGAATAATCGAGTGGATTAGGTGCGATTACCACTAAACCGAATTATTTCGGCCGACCACCACTACCAAATGCACTAAAACACTTTGATAATCAAAAGTAATCACACCTACTCCATCATCTGAAAGTTTATAATCGAATACAAATTTCAATTGCACCATAACACACACAGAAACCTCAATTCGATTCTCTCCTTCCCCGCGACCTGCAACTCAGTCGAATACTACTCTACGAGTTTCAAATCACAAAATTAACTTAGGGCTTTTAATTATCTGAGGAATTAGAAACTTCCTGTGAAAGGAATTTCATTATCATCAACAATTGCCACCAAAATCTATCCTTGCATAATCACGACTGTTCTTCAAAGATTCAGCACCATCTCGACTTCAATTTAGGTAATTGAATACATATACACATTCGATTTATCATGGGGAACAAAAGCCCCATGAAATCATACAGTATCTTGATCGAATGGGCATCAATTTGATTCGAACCGAATTAGGGTTCTTGATGGATTGGGGATAATCTAATATTGTGTTTAAAAGAATTTGAAACAGGGTTCTTGTGCGGCTTAGGCCATTGGTTCAGCGGTTTGTGTGTGGGATTTTGGGAAGGAGGTCACGGGTTCGAACCCGGCCCCCTCCCAATATTTTTTAATGCCTTTTAACACTTCTAAAAATATATAAAAATTACCAAAAATTATAAAAATAATTTTTAAGAACTTCTTTTAGTTTAAAAGCCTTTAAATAATTTTCTGTAAATTATTTATTTAAAAACACTTTAAATAAAATTTATAAAATATTATTAAAAATGTTATAAATAACCATTTTATTAAAAATAGACTTTAAATGATAATTTAAAGTATTAATCCATTAATTGGACACCATATTATTTTAATTATGGACAAATCATAAAAATTGTAGAAATTAATTCTTTAAAAACATTATTTATTTATTTAAATAATTATTACATATGTTATAAATTATAATCCTTATAAAAGTGGATTTTAATGATAATTTAAATCATCAAAATTATTAATGGACATTATATTATTTATGGATTTATCCTGATAACAAATACAGATTAGATTTTATAAATTTAAATATTTATAAAATCTTACAAAAATTAAATATAAACTTACGTGTTTAAATGACGTCTACAATTTATTTAGAATATAATGATATGTTAGAAATCATTATTAAGCTAATTAAATTTTATATAAATCATAATTATTAACAACATAATTAAATGATTTAATGTTCATAACCAATCCTAGAAAACCAAACCCTAGATCAATTGAACACCAGGTTCAAGATCTAACTTATTTAGGTTATGGATTTATATATATATATTTGCTTATGTGAATTATAATTCCTTAGGAGGAATTTACTAGCTTGTCAACACTACCCAAAGACCGAGGTGAGTTCATAACTATTCCCCTTTTTAATCATTTACATATTTTGGGGCTGGAATACATGTTGTAATTGAAATTACAAATTATTTTTGTGTATTATGTTAAATAATAATTTGATCACATTTATGATTACATATGGTTATTATGAAAATCCTTCTCTGTATACTGGACTATAAATAAGCAGGGATCTTTTGGATAGTACTATCGGGAGTGACTTACCCCCACAAAGGTATGGACATGTGATCCATATCAGATGCACAAAGATCTTGTTGTCATTTGGGATGACTGTTTCTGTAGTGAGAAGGCAGATGTGCACTTTATATAGTTTGCATTATAGTTCCACATACAACCCATATGAGGATAAATGTAAAGGAGGATTTGCTCCCTCTGATTTGAAATTATTATGAATATAATATACACAAGAAAAGGATATTAAACTATGGTACATGGACAAATCCTATGTGAAGGACTTGTTGGGCTTGTACATAGTGGGTATGTAGGATAGCGGGTTCACCTTAATAAAAAGGGTTCGACAGGCTATTCATATACCGATGAGTAAATTAAACTCACACTTTTACAGTATATCCTAATTGAGGATAATTGATGATTTGTCATAATGTTTTACTACCTATGAACTCACCAACCCTGTGTTGACACTTGATTTACATGTATTCTCAGGTATCTACTAGGAGCTTATGGACATGCACGTAGGATCATATAAAAGCTCAAGATACCTATTGATTATTATTGAATTATGATTAAGAAATGTTGTCAAGAAAACAATCTATTTTATTTCTGCTGCTCTGATTATTAATGAAATGTTTATCTAAAACTTATCATATAGATAACTGCATCTCATGTGTGACTACTGTGTTCGATCCTGTTTGTTCACCCTCCGTGATAAATCCAGACCGGAATTTGAGGGTGTGACAATTTGTGAGATCCATGATATCAAGACGGTAAATGCTATAATTTTTCCTTTCACATGAACTACTTATAAGTAATTCAAATTTAACACTTCAGAGTATTATGTTTCCCATTTCAGCCAAAAGATGTTGTTCTACTAGGAACTGTTAAAGGTTTCTGTAATGATACTCCATGGTATTATGCCAGTTGTAGAAAATGCAAGAGTAAAGTTACCGAAAATGTTGTATGCACTCTTAAATCAGATGGGTCTGGTGATTTTGATGAGGTTACCATTATAGGATGTAAAGGTGCAGATTGCAAAGGACAAACTATTACACCCGTTCCGAGGTAATTTGCTATAAAAACTATTTTGTTTAAAATTTAAATTTTATTTATAATTTTTATTTCATTTACACACATTCATGATACAAATAACAAAGGTAATTAATTGTTTTGTTTTTTGTATGTTAACAAAGGTAATTAATTGTTTTGTTTTTTGTATGTTAGGTACAAAATAGCATTGCGAGTTCAAGATTGTACTGGTATTGTTTCTCTAACACTTTTTGACCGTGAAGCTTTTAGACTGCTTAAGATTTCAGCTAATCAATTGCTTGACAATAATGAAGAGGTATTAACTACACAACTATACAGTTTATGCATTGTGTATACATATTTACAAGTTATTTTTACCTTTTTTTCAGTATTCCGCGGAAGGTGTTATTCCTCTTGAGTTTAATTCATTACTTGACAGAACTTTTGCAATGAAAATCAAAGTTTCCGAGTACAACTTACAAACAAAAAAGAATACTACACAATCTCCAAGTTAACTGATGATCCTGCTATTATGTTAGAGCTTGAGAGAAAATCTGAACACCTTCAGGTTACATATTTTTTTCCCTTCTTTATGATTTATTATATTTAATTTTTTATTGAACGGATATGGTTTAACCATAAAAATCACATATTTATATCAAAGCATCGGGATTCAGAATCAATGAATACAATATTAGTGGATTTTGAGATTGCACCTGTTGTTACTACTAAGGTTTTTTTTTACACTTAATCTTTGCATAATTTAACTATTTATATCAAACAATAATTGTCATCATATCTAATTAAGTTAATCGTTATTTAGGATTCTTTTTCTTGCACCGGAGATGAAGTAACACCGATATCAAAAAATGATAAATGCAATCACGTCTCACAAAAACTTGATGAAGCAACTCATTCTTCTAATTTTCCAACTGAAGATCTTAAACGTAATCTTCAATCTGTTTATGATGTCGACGAGTTTTCATCTCAATCCTCTTCAAAACCAAGAATGACCAGCAACAAAGATGAGGATGCCGTCCATTGCACAACAAAACTCTTAACCCCAAAAATTGAAAAATAGATGTTTTCTATAACACTTTTCGTCGGTTTCCTTTTATTTCGACAACATGTTTTTCTTTTCCATTGTTTCTGAATTAAGACAATCAGCGTTTTGTTTAATTATTATGATATCAAGTGTTAATGAATTTGGTTTATCATATAAATATTGCATTGTTTGTACGTTACATTTAAATTTAAATTGTTTATTTGTTATTATTTAATTAGATTTCGTTATATACAATCATAAACCTTGGTATCTATACAAACAAAAATACACTTACAAATTAATATTGCAATAACAAACAATATTGTCACACTTGAAACATTAAATAACAATGAAATTCATTGTATATTGTTCCTATATTTATATCAAATCGTTTAAACAAATTTAAAATTATCATATTAACTATACACATCTATTTGTATATAAATTAATACACATTATATACAAAGATATCTATATCTAAGATATGCAAGTTCTTATTCGTATTTCAATGTAATTAACAATTGTCTTTAATCGTTTGCTCTCTTATATGTTATAGGAAATGGACGATAACTCCACTGTTGATTTGTTTTCACAACTTACTGAAAAAAACAAATGGTATAATCTATTATTTGTAAGTGTTGATTTTATTTGGCATGACATACAACAGAATAGATTGATTGTAGTTTTCCTTGATCATAAGGTAAATATTTTTTCCTTTTATATTCAACATCTAACATTTATAATTAATATTAAAATATATAAAATTTCTAATTTTCTAATTATTGTATGTTGTATTTATAGCGTAACAAAATTGCAGCTGTTGTTCCTGAACAACTCATAAAGTTGTACAACAACCGTTTCTTACTTGGTGGTCTTTTTTCGCTAAATCTTTTTCAAATTGATGATTTTAATTATAATGAATATCCTAAATACCAAGGATACATTATTATTTGTAGTGAAAAAAAATTATCATAAACAAACACACAAAATTAGCCCCATTTTTAATCGCACCACCCAAAGACTTTATATTATATCCGTGGACAGCAACCATACAATCTCTGTCTCATGACCGAAGAAACCAAAAGCTTTTTGTAGGTAAATAGTATCACAGTTTGATTATTAATTATATTATTTTAAAAAATGAATAATTTTTACCTATATAGCATTATATGTTTATTTGTGCAGATGTTCTTGGTCGAATAATATATGGAGAAAGAAAATTTGGTCGTAGTCATTTTAAATTATACCTACAAGATTACACGTTAGTATCTCTCTACTTTAATTTATTAATAATCGTTTTCCCAATTCCCAATCACATATATATATACAGATATATATACATATACATACATATATATATATATATGTCTGTATGTATATATATATATGTATACATATATAATAATATTAATTCATCCTCAACTTTTTAATGTTTTTTTTCTTAATTTCAGTGGTCATATAATTCAAATGTGTTTATATGACGATGCTGATACAAATTACTTACATGTTCGTAAAGCCATTTCAACAAAAAAATTGCATATGCCTCTAATGTCAGATTGGTCCAGTTGACATCAGGTCATTATTGACTACATGTTACCTTTCATTATGTCGAAACATATTATATATATTTCTATTAATGTTCAAGTAATATGTTTTATCTCACAGTTAATATTTTGAAGTCGACTGAATTTACAAGATTTATAATTGAACCAAGCATTCCAGAAGCTTAGCATATTGGTGCTCCTTATCGATCCTGCAACCATTGTTCTTGTGCAACTTAATATTTAAATTGTTGCTTATACAACAACTCACACTTTATAATATTGTTTTGGATATTATTCACATATTAATATTTATCGTCCCATTTATCATATTTAAAGGTAAACATCCTTATTATGCATTGTACTGTTACTAACTTTCCCAACACATGAAAATCTCTTTAATTTTATAAAATAATTACTCATAATTATTAAAATACATGATATCTTTTCTATACCTTTCAAGTTTTAAACAAACATCTTCCTACTCTTCCTCCTTACTCTCATCAATTTAAGTTATTAAACTTATATCATCCATCAATTCTTTCAACATTCAACAATTTTCAAGATTTATATTTCAAAAATTCCAATAACATATTGCAGCTTATATTATATAAATAAATAATTGTATGTTATCGCATATGTTTTCATTTTATTAATATTACTGCTAACAATCTCAAACATATTATGTATGTCATCTAATCATCATAAATTACAAGCCTCAAATAAAGATTTAACAAAACAATATCTTAACTTATTTTAGATATATCAAATTCAAATGATAATTGACAAATTAAATACAAAGTTTCCCAACATAAGAAAATCAAAATAACTTTACATTTTTTATAAAACAGGTACGTTCTCGCTTGCGTTTTCATTTAATTAATATTAATGCTTATGATCTCAAACTATTATTTATGTCATTTGATTTTTTTCTCGATACAATTACACCATTCAAAAAAATATTCTCAAAAGTATTTGTTAAATTCTATTTAAAATCCAAAAAAAAATTGTAATATTTGACAAATTTTAATAACAACTTTCCTAACTTTTGAAAATCCCATTAATTACAAATTAACTACACATAATTTCCTAAAATACATGATAATTATTTATTTATACCATAGAAGATGTACAAAAACATCTTCCTACTCATGCTCATTACTCTCACCAATTTAAGTTCTTCAACTTATATCATCCGTCATGTGCTTTCAACATTCAACCTTTTTTAAAATATAAATCACACACTAAAAAGACTACGTATTCACTTTACACTTTATATAAAATAGGTACGTTATCGCTTTCGTTTTCATTTAAGTAATATTACTGAGTACGATATGAAATTATTATGTATCCTATTTATTATTCATCATATCGATTACAATCCACATATAAATTTTTAACAACAGTGGTTGTTAACTATTCTTTTAATATATATTTTTTCACGTGAATGTAAACCGTTTTTTACCTTAAAGTTTTTTTTTACATGTATATCATCCCATTTTTATGTAACTTGAAAATTATTAAATAAATGTTGTCATATTACACTTTTCTTATGTTGTAATTGAATTACATTATAGACAAGAATGAAATTATTTAAATTGTTTACTTAAAATCTTTTGTCTAAAAACACTCAAAATGTTCTAAACTGCTTATGATTTTATGGAAACACATTTGTATAAATTTACGCTTTATGAAACTTTTCTGAATTATTAAATTAATGTAACATCCTAAATATAAATCTTTATTGATAACCATCCTAATTCACCATTCCTTTCAATTAATGTTCAATTTCCATTAATATTGTATGAAATGAAAAAGGAAGTTACGTAAAATACCTAAAACACATTGATTTTACACTGTACAAACATAAAAAATATTAAAATAAATTAAACCTATTAATATATTTCACAAGTAAGAAAATATAATCTTGGTTGACACATTCTCTTTATTGTATACTGAAATACTTCTTTATTATCATCATTGCCTACATTCATATAAATTTTAGTTAAAAACGTATGCAAGTGAACAGAAAATGACAAAAAGATTGAACCAAGCATTCCAGAAGCTCAGTATATTGGTGCTCCTTATCGATCCTGCAACCATTGTTCTTGTGCAACTTAATATTTAAATTGTTGCTTATACAACAACTCACACTTTATAATATTGTTTTGGATATTATTCACATATTAATATTTATCGTCTCATTTATCATATTTTAAAGGTAAACATCCTTATTATGCATTGTATTGTTACTAACTTTCCCAACACATGAAAATCTCTTTAATTTTATAAAATAATTACTCATAATTTATTAAAATACATGATATCTTTTCTATACCTTTCAAGTTTTAAACAAACATCTTCCTACTCTTCCTCCTTACTCTCATCAATTTAAGTTATTAAACTTATATCATCCATCAATTCTTTCAACATTCAACAATTTCAAGATTTATATTTCAAAAATTCCACTACGACATATTGCAGCTTATATTATATAAATAAATAATTGTATGTTGTCGCATATGTTTTCATTTTATTAATATTACTGCTAACAATCTCAAACATATTATGTATGTCATGTAATCATCAAAATTACAAGCCTCAAATAAAGATTTAACAAAACTATATCTTAACTTATTTAAGATATATCAAATTCAAATGATAATTGACAAATTAATACAAAGTTTCCCAACATAAGAAAATCACAATAACTTTATATTTTTTATAAAACAGGTACGTTCTCGCTTGCGTTTTCATTTAATTAATATTAATGCTTACGATCTCAAACTATTATTTATGTCATTTGATTTTTTTTCTCGATACAATTACACCATTCAAAAAAAATATTCTCAAAAGTATTTGTTAAATTCTATTTCAAATCCAAAAAAAAATTATAATATTTGACAAATTTTAATAACAACTTTCCTAACTTTTGAAAACCCATTAATTACAAACTAATTACAAATTAACTACACATAATTTCCTAAAATACATGATAATTATTTGTTTATACCATAGAAGATGTACAAAAACATCTTCCTACTCATGCTCATTACTCTCACCAATTTAAGTTCTTCAACTATATCATCCATCATGTGCTTTCAACATTCAACCTTCTTCAAATATAAATCACACACTAAAAAGACTACGTATTCAACTTTACACTTTATATAAAATAGGTACGTTATCACTTTCGTTTTCATTTAAGTAATATTACTGAGTACGACATGAAATTATTATGTATCCCATTTTATTATTCATCATATTGATTACAATCCACATATAATTTATGCTTTATGAAACTTTTCTGAATTATTAAATTAATGTAACGTCCTAAATATAAATTTTTATTGATAAACATCCTAATTCACCGTTCCTTTCAATTAATGTTCAATTTCCATTAATATTGTATGAAATGAAAAAGGAAGTTAGGTAAAATACCTAAAACACATTGATTTTACATTGTACAAACATAAAAAATATTAAAATAAATTAAACCTATTAATATATTTCGCAAGTAAGAAAATATAATCTTGGTTGACACATTCTCTTTATTGTATACTGAAATACTTCTTTATTATCATCATTGCCTACATTCATATAAATTTTGTTAAAAACGTATGCAAGTGAACAGAAAATGACAAAAGATTGAGCCACCATATTTCACCGTCTCCATCGTCAAATCCAGTAAATAATTTTCATCAAAGTAAGTAATTGATATTTATTTATATTACTATTAAATTTGCATTCATAAAAGATTATAAACATGCTATCTCAATTTATGTTATTTTATTGCAGGTCAAATGGAGAGAACACCATTATCTGACATTTCAAATGGTAGTGTTAATGTTAAATACCAAAAAATGTGCTATTTTGTTTATATAAATTTAAATTATTCATAACAATATAAATTGCGAATTAGATATATATATGTAGAATAAATTAATAAAATTAGATATACATGTACAATAAATACGTTTCTTGTATTATATACAATTTCTTTATTCATATTCATTTTTTATTTTTGTTTCTATATACAAGTTTCATATCACTATTAATTGCAAGTGAGATATGTATATGTACAAAAATTAATTACCAAAGATCCTTTATAACTTTTTACGAAAATAAAATACAATTTACTATATTTAATTTAACTAATAACACGATTTATATTCAGTATTTTATGTCATATTATCATAAATGAATCCATAAATAATCTTACATTTTTTAATCTTAATCTTAGCTCAAAATTCCACTCATCATACATCTGCTGAAAGACGAAAGCTTAGAAAATTATATTTGGACAACAAAAGATTAGAAAAAAATTCTGCGTCGAACATAGAGAACATGGACTGTCAATCAATCATTCAACTGTTTCCTCCACCCGAATATCCTAACAACAAACAAATTTGTGACAGTAAGTTATTAATTCATTTGTTATCATTATCATAATTTTATTTATAAAATTTATGAAAAAACAATTAAACATCATTTTCATTTTGTCTCTTTCTTATTCCAGATCACTCAACAAGAATACCATTTTCAGTCATTTCTAATGGTAAGTTTAAATTGATTCCCATAAAAGCATTATACTTTATACACATTACCACGACTATATTACTCGTATATTATTTTAAAACAATATATTCACATGGACATATATAATATTTGATTTATATTATAATAGATTAATTATAACTGTATGTAATACTTACACGTAATACATTATTCTTATTCTTTTCTTGAATATGTATTAGTATAAATAAACACACACATATATACATACCAAATATTATACACATATATATATAAATATATAAATATATATATATATACCAAATATATATATATATATACCAAATATATATATATATATATACCAAATCTATATCTCTCTATATACACACACACATATATATACACACACACATATATATACACACACACTTGTGTGAAAAAACATTTCATTCACAAATATAATTATCAAATATATTCAATATTAAAAGTAATTTAAACAAATACTATTCTTAAAAAATATCAAACCTCCATTATATTATATTTTTGTTTTTGTATCAGAATTATTCCACAAGTAATTACTTTTTATAAACCATTATGTAGGTGCTCAAATATTCAATCAACATAACACTGTTGAAAGGCGTAAACTTAGGAAATTACACTTGGATAAAAAGAGACTACCAAAGGTTACTACTTCAACATATTTTTCCAATAATTCACCATCCTCTTCAGTATGTACTTCCACTCCATCCAACCTACCAACTTCAACACATCCATCTAACCCAAATGTTCATAACACAACATACACGTGTACGCATCCGTTGTATAATAAAACTCCAGGTCAGTTATTTAAATGTTTTGTTTCTCAATGCTACAATTTTCGAACATGATATTGTCCGTAATACGCCAACATACATTCAATTATTTTTTTATATTTAATTAACCATATTATTTGGAGGATCTACTAACAATACCAATATGAAATATGGTTCATCATCATCTACTAACATATATCCTATTTCCTCTCCTATCCTGCCATCTACATATACATCATCAGGGACACAAATTTCTTCTCTAAGGAAATTATCATCAGGGAAACGTAACATATTAAGAAAGTCAAGGATAACATCTCCTATACCAATGTCAGATTTAACTATTGATGCAGAGGATGAACCGAACACACGTATTAAGGACCCATTTAATGGAATATCTAAAGGTATTTTAAACATAATTTAATATGAAATTATTTGAAACTCATTTTCATACGACCGTTATTATTTTATTAACATATATTATATATATGTGTGTGTGTGTTTGTGTATATATATATACACACCCATATATATAATTATATATAAATTGAAATTCATTCATTTATATGTTTTGTTGTCGTACTGATACCATTTATCCATCAGATTACTTAGATCATGGAGACCAAACGCTCAAATGCGAGGTTTGTAAGGCTAAACTTTGGAACCAAGAAGGAAAGAATCAAAGAAAACATAACGGTAGAAAATCTTATTTGTTATGTTGTTATTATGGAAAGGTTGAACTTCCGGATTACAAACAACCAAGGGACACTTATGAAAATATTTTCCGTTGTATGGATCCTAAAAGCAAATATTTCATGAACAATATTAGACGTTACAATTCTATGTTTTCTTTCACATCCATGGGAGGCAAGATTGATTCATCGATTAATAGAGGCAACTCTCCTTTTATATTCAGACTAAGTGGGCAGAACTATCACTGTATGGGTAGTCTTCTACCAGTTACTGGATCAAGACCGAAGTTCTCTCAATTGTATATATATGACACTGAAAATGAGTTGGTTAATAGAAAAATGTTATTTGGGTACGTTATACATCAATATATGTTGTTTATATATTTTACAATAAATATTCATTAAATGTTTTATGTTTAATATGCATATTTATTTCAGTGATTCGTCCAAAAAAATTGCATCCGCTTAAGATGATCAAGATCTACAAATAATACAAGAACTAAAGTCTATGCTTGATTCGGATAACCAATTAGTTAAGATTTACAGGATGGTGAGAGATTCGTTCAACGACAATCCCCATGTCAACCTAAAGCTACGATTAATTGGTAAGAGGAACAAAGATGGTAGGACATATAATTTACCAACTGCTTCTGAGGTTGCTGCCTTGATCGTTGGTGACATTTCGGATTGTATCGATAGGCGTGATGTTATTGTTGAAACTCAAAATGGAATTCTTAGACGTATCAGTGAACTTCATCCTTCATACCTTCCTTTGCAGTATCTATTGCTTTTTCCATATGGTGATGATGGTTATAGGGTTGACATTCTTCACAGAAACGTTGGTACGTCAAACAGTAAAAAAAGGGAAAGGTTATCAATGAGAGAATTTTTTTCATATCGTGTCCAGGATCGTGTCAACAACTTCTCATTGATTCTAAATTCTAGAAGACTTTTCCAACAGTTTTTAGTCGACTCATACACTATGATTGAGAGTGAAAGGTTAAACTTCATACGTACTCAACAAAAGGTTCTACGTAGTGAATCGTACGATACTATTTGCAAAGAACGGGACAAAGGAGTTGAATCTATGGCTGATGTTGGTAAACGTGTTATACTACCATCATCTTTTACTGGTGGTGCTCGGTACATGATGCAAAATTATCTTGATGCTATGTCTCTGTGTAAATGGTATGGATATCCAGATTTCTTCATCACTATTACTTGTAACCCAAAATGGCCTGAAGTAAAAAGATTTCTCACGGACACGACATTGAAACCAGAAGATAGGCCCGACATACTTTGTCGGTTGTTTAGACTTAAACTTGATTCAATTATAAAAGATCTAAAGGATAAATCGGTATTCGGATCAGTTTCTGCAGGTATGCTTTCTAAAACCTTTTAAATTAATTATATTTATATATATATATACACACACATCATATTTTGCTTGCATTCGAAATACATATATTTTTTTATATAATCTTTTATTTTACATTATGAATTATGAATTTATAATGATAATTTTTTTTCTATCTAAACGGTTGTTTACACAGTTGAATTTCAAAAACGGGGACTGCCTCATGCCCATATATGTATATTCATTAACAATCAACACAAGCTTCATACGGTAGATGATATAGATAAATTTATTTCTGCTGAAATTCCTGACAAGAATGAAGATCCCGAGTTATATGATCTGGTAACAGAATTTATGATACACGGTCCATGTGGTAATGCTAATCCAAAATGTCCTTGCATGGTAGATAAAAAATGCTCCAAAAATTATCCAAAGAATTTTAACGAAAGCACGTCTACTGATTCAAATGGTTTTCCGTTGTATAAAAGAAGAGATACTGGAAATTTTGTTGAAAAATCAGGTGTAAAGCTGGACAATAGGAGTGTTGTTGCGTATAACAAACACCTTCTAAAAAGATACCAAGCACATATTAATGTCGAATGGTGTAATCAAGCAGGATCGATAAAGTACTTATTCAAGTATATAAATAAAGGACCTGATAGGGCTACTGTTGCAGTTATTGATCCAAACAATGATACCGACCATGATAACAATGTTGATGAGATCAAAGAATACTATGATTGTAGATATATATCTGCATGTGAGGCTTCATGGAGAATTTTTGGTTTTGATGTACATTACCGTTATCCATCTGTTGTCAGGTTGCCTTTCCATTTGCCAAACCAACAACAAATCATGTACGGTGTTGATGATGATATAAACAACGTACTAAAGAAACCATCTGTTGGATGTACAATGTTTTTATCTTGGATGGAACTAAATCGTTCGGACCACGAGGCACTTAAGTTAACATATGTCAAATTCCCTACTAAATTTGTATGGAAAGCTGACCAAAAATGTTGGGCTCCAAGAAAACAAGGCTTTTCAATTGGTAGAATTCACTCAGTATCTCCTTCTCTTGGTGAGGCCTATTACTTACGCATTCTTCTTAACAAAGTGAAAGGACCCAAGTCATTTGATGATATTAAACAGTTAACGGAGAAATATTTTCAACATTTCGAGATGCATGTTATGCACTTGGTCTTTTAGATGATGATGCAGAATATATTGATGCAATTAAAGAGGCGAGTCATTCTGGATCTGGTTTCTATGTCCGTACTTTTTTTTCAACAATGTTGTTATCAAATTCTTTAGCAAGGCCGGATTATGTATGGAATAGTACGTGGGAATACTTATCAGACGGAATTCTTTATAAGCAACAAAAGATCTTGAGGTTACCGGGTATTACTTAACATCTATGAACCTTTTTATCTATTAGAAAAACATATACAAATGTTTATATATTTACTTAAAAAAATTAATTTGTTACATAATACCTTTTATACTTTTCTTAACTTATTTTAGTTGTCAATAATTTTTGACATTTTCTATTACTGTATTACAGGTTTGTCGCTATCTGAGAATCAGATCAAGAACCTTACATTGTCTGAGATCGAAAAGTATTTGTTACGGAACAATTTAACACTAAGGTCATTTACAAGTATGCCTTACCCGGATAATGATTGTTTGTCTTCTTCGAATAATCGCTTAATTAGCGAGGAGTTATTGTATGATGTTGCAAAGGAGATGAGAGAATTTGAAAAACTCCTTAATTCTTTAACCGATGAACAACGACTGGTTTATAATGAAATCATGACTGCTGTTGAAATAAATAAAGGAGGTGTTTTTTTGTTTATGGATATGGCGGAACCGGTAAAACATTTTTATGGAGAACATTGGCGACATCAATAAGGTCTAAAGGTGAGATTGTATTAAACGTAGCATCTAGCGAAATAGCATCTTTGTTGCTTACAGGAGGTCGTACTGCACACTCAAGATTCCATATTCCATTGAATGTAAACGAGGATTCAGTTTGCCATATAAAACCGAATAGTGAAATTGCTCATCTACTAAAGCAAACTAAATTAATTATTTGGGATGAAGCGCCCATGACTCACAAGCATACTTTTGAAGCATTAGAGAGGACGATGAATGATGTATTAGCTAAAGATACCTCTGGACCTTCAGATATGTTATTTGGTGGTAAAGTTTTGTTTTTGGTGGTGATTTTAGACAAATTTTACCTGTTGTTCCAAACGGTACTCGACAGGAGATTGTAAATGCATCATTAAGAGCATTCACATCCCATTCATTATCTTTATCTATATAATTACACTAAAAATCACTACTTCTTCTCTCTCCTTTCAATTAAATAATACTTTTTATACCCTTATCATTACTTCTTTCTCTCTCATTCACTCACAACCACTTTAAAAAATATTAAAAAATTTATAAGGTTTGTACAGTGATTCTTCAAATATACCAATCCACAATAACATTTTCTCTCTCCTTCACTCACAACCACTCAAAATCATTCCATATAATATACCAAACACACTCACATGATTATAGGGCACGGGTTGTGAATGCTCTAAGCTCATCATACATTGGGATAAATGCAAGTTACTTACTTTAACAAAAAACATGAGACTAAAAGCAGGCACAGAAGATGATGACAACGAACAAATCAAAGAATTTGCTACATGGCTAATTGATATCGGAGAGGGTAACGTTGGTGGTTATAATGATGGTGAGGCTACTATTACTATACCAAATGACCTCCTCATACATGATGATGTCGATCCTTTATCAAGTCTGATTCATTTTGTCTACCCATCAATGTTATTGAAATACAAAGACAAAGATTATTTTCGTGACAGAGCAATTCTAGCACCTAAAAACGAAGTCGTTCATGAAATAAATGATCATTTGCTTTCACTTTTTCCCGGTGATGAGGTAGAGTATCTTAGTTCGGATAGCATATGTCAAACTGAACATTTTAATAATATGTCACATCAAGATTTATATTCACCGGATTTTTTGAATGGACTTAAGATATCCGGGTTACCAAATCACAGGTTAGTATTGAAAGTTGGTGTTCCGGTCATGCTTCTACGTAATATTGACCAGCAAAATGGCCTTTGCAATGGTACTCGGCTGCAAATTGTTTCTTTAGGAAAACGGGTTACTGAAGCAGAGATAATATCAGGAAGTAATATTGGTTGGAGAACATTTATTCCAAGAATAAATCTCGTGCCATCTGATAAAAAAATTCCTTTCAAGTTTCAAAGAAGACAATTTCCACTTACTGTTTGCTTTACAATGACGATTAACAAGAGTCAGGGACAATCGTTGTCAAGAGTAGGTTTGTATCTTAAAGAACCTGTTTTCACTCATGGTCAGTTATACGTTGCTTTGTCAAGGGTGAAGACGAAAGACGGGATTAAATTATTAATCTTAGATCAAAATGGTAACATTATCAACGAAACACAAAACGTTGTTCAGAAATCTATGAGAAACTTTTGTTTGTACGTTTGCTCTTTTAAATTAATGTTTTGGAATTTGCAACTTATTGATCTTACTTTTTATTACGCTTAATAAGTAATTAATTTTAAATAACATTGTAATTGTTTAAACCACCCGTGTAGTACACGGGCTCTAACCTAGTGTTATATATGTTGAAGATGATTGGTATTGGGCTATCAAATAGGGGGGGATGATGGATTTAATGGTATTGAACGTAAGAGGAACGCGGGTTCACTGACTTACCCAACGGTTCGATATCTTTTAATTTTATTTTTCATATAAAGTAATTAATTTTTTTGTTAGTATATTAGATGTGGAAAGAAAATGACAAAAATGTACCTTATGTGAGAGACACGTAATTGAGTTAACTGTATATTTAACTGAAAGTTAGTGTAAAGGACAATAAGTATGCACATGTTTTAAAAAAAAGGACATTGGATTTAATTATTAAAACTAAATTAAGGACATATCATGTAATTTTGTGTATTAATAAAGGACACAATTTATAATTTACTCTTTTAAAAATATAGAAACTAGGTAGGAACCAATCTTTTTTTTTTTCAGGTCTTCATTTTTTTTGTCATCTCTACCCTCATGCATACAAGTTTCAAAACATGGAAAATTATAGAAAACAACTATGAAAGATATTTTCTTATATTTTAATGACATTGTATTTTTATTGTGTATTTTTCAATGATAATGTCCTTAATTTAATGGTCTGGCCTGACATTTGATCGACCTGAAACTATGGCGTCCAGATTATTAGCTTAAAGATCCTAAAGATACTAACACCATGAAAAAAATTCATGTTCCGGATAAAATCATATGTAGCCCATGTAATTTTCTCATGTGTAACATAAATATTGATGCAATCGTATAGTAAACCTCACCATTTCATCTTTCATCATCTTACACACATGACTGCATACATCACTACACTTATATTAGCCGGATATTGAAGATGTTAATCGTGATTAAATGTATAAGTGCTAGAAGATAATTATTAGTATTAGCTTATTAATTGTTTGATTGAGTTTGTATTGTATTAGGTTTGAATTTGTTTGATTTAATCGAGTTAATAGGATTATTATAGGTTAAGTATAAATGAAAGGCTATGTAATTGTTTGCTGTGAGTTTTGTTCTTAATAATATTGAAAAGAGTCCTGGAGGTTTCCACAACTATTGGTGTGCTTTTCATGTTTGATCATCGATTTTAAGCTAACAATTGATATTAGAGCTTAGGTTAGCTCATACCCTAGAAGAAGGAGAAGATGAATATGAAGAACAAAGAACAAAATCACCAAGATCAAAGAGTTATGTAAGCTTAATACTACGTACAATAAATGAACTTTTTATATCCCATTCCATTGTAAAGGGAAATCTGCTAGCTAATATAAGAGGGGAGATTTAATGCAAAACACAAATAAATTCTCGGTTTATATTATATTTAATCAATGGTATTACTAGATAAGGGAGTCATTATTAATATTAGACCAATTGAAATGGGTGCCTTTGTAGTGTGTTAGGGCTAGGTATGGTTGCACCGCCACATAAGGCTGATAAAACAGGTCTTATCGTGTTTAACAGGTTAAAGATGACGCGCGCAGCTCACGTATCAAACATGCAAAAGACTTGTTTAACTACCTATATATTATGTCTATAATTTTTTTATATGTTTTTATGAACCAAAAATATAAAATAATGAAGTCTAGCCTTTTAATTTTAATTATTTTTAAAAACATAAAAAAAAAAAAAAATACTTTCTTTTATCAAGTTTTATCATGTCATAAACAGCTCGGCAATTGACAGCCCTACGGCGAGTGGGCGTCACCCATTCCTTGGGACCGCAAAACACATAAAGCACAATGAACATCCACCGTATAACCATTTCTCTCACTGCACACGATGTGATCGTTGGGCAATATAACCATTTGGACAAGGGCTCAATATAAAAAAATAAATCCTATAAGTACCACTTTAATCACCAACATTCTCACACAACTACTTATTCTCTTGCCAAAGGCATTATAGCCAGTGGCATATTGGTGGTGAGATAAGACTTAGAGCCTATTAGATCATGGGTTTGAATCTCACAAAGGGGGGTTTTCTCATAATTATGAGTTTCCTCCTGAATTGATAACTTGGTGGTGGAATATGATCGCGTGGTAACACTGGTAGCACGATGATACTCCAGTGATCCGTGAGTGATTCCAATTTAGCCGTTAAAAAAAACTACTTATTCTCTTTTTTTTTCACTCTAAACAACTGTTAAAATGGTTTCAAGGGGGATGTCACCATGGTTGACAATGTAGCTAAGAGCTCACTTCTTTTGTTAACTGAGAAGTATGTGCCGATCATTTCCTTGCTTAAGTGAGCCCAAGGTGATAAAGTGATAGGTAAAAGTGATCATTATATTTAAAGAGTGAAACCAAAATGATTACTTCCTTTATAAAGCAAGACTTGGTATAACAATGATATTTTCCAATTAAGAGATATTCTAGCGTACAAATTCTCGATTGAAGATCAGAGAGTGGTCGTTGAATGGAGTTGTTAATATCCACTTGAACCTTTATAATCGGTTGTGTATCACCTTTCATAAACTCTGATTATTTATTATTAGGTCTTTATCATATAATACATGGGTTCAACAATGAATAAAATGAAATGAAGAAGTGTGCATAAACATCTAAATATTTCTTTGTATATTACATTGAATGTTTTAATTGTAACTCTACCATCTTAATCTAAAATTAATAGTTTCACTCCATCTCCGCCTTTAACTCTTTGTACGATTGACCATGAGGTGAAAACCGATTGTCTAAAAAAACAAACCTACTCTTGAGGGTGATTGTTCTTGTCTTCTATTAATTATCATTACAAAACATAAAACAATAAACACTATCATTTTTGAAATTTGAAAGGATTTCCTTTGTCTGATGGTATCAAAATTTTGGAATAAAAGTATGTGTTCTAGCATGTGATCCAAACATAATCCCTGCTTTTATGATCTATTATGAAGTGATATGACTTTTAATCTAGTTTCATTACATAAACCATTTCTTTTATTAATATTGTTTAGTAACATAATTGAAACACCTAACATTAGTGTTAAACTATGATTTGACAAACCTAAAATTTTTAAGGATAATTAATAACATCAACTACTTCCTTGTAATTTATCATTCAAATTTCCCATTTGACAAACATTGTCTGAACTAAGGCACCCCTTCTCTTTGGAAAATCTTGAGAGCAATCGATAATTGGTTTCTTGATATTTCATTATTCGATTCAAGTGTGGCTTTACAGTACTAGATTTTTGAAATTATCAAGAATAGAAGGAAATACAAACTCAAATAAAGTGGAGATAAGATCGGATGAAGCAGTAATTTGAAGATCTTTGGGTGCATCAACAAGTGTCTCATTATCATTAATATCACCAACATTTCCTTCTCCTAAATCTAAAAGCCATTTAGCACAATTCTTAGTTTCTTCAACTTTAGACGAGTTACTTCTTACTATTAACCTCATGTTTTTCGTTATTTTATGCAGTTTGCATATACTCTAAATATATGATGAATTTAAAGAAGCATTCACAATTTCTTATCTACTTTGTCTAATATCACCATCAAAAATAATAACTTTACCTCCAAATGTATATTAGAATTGATAGAAGAATAATAAGCAGATGTGTCTTCGACCTAAGCAAACACATATTTATGCTTTTAAATATCTAACGTTAATATTTATATTAAAAATCAACACAGCTGCTACAACAACTCTCTTTTTTATTTACTTTTGGCCACCAATTTTTTGTATTCACCTTTTGTTTGCTATGTGTTTTTTGGTTCGACATTTTTCTAGACAAATCTCTTGAGATAGAGAGATGGGAGAAGGAAGTCAATAGTTTTAAATTTTCATATTATTGGCATAAACTTTTGGTTAGCTCTGATACATTTTTTTATAACGAATTTGTATTTAAAATTAAGTGTTTTTTTGTATCGTAGGCTATAGCGAATGCATTTATCGTGACAGTATTGTGACGAACCGAGCCAATTATGAATGAACATCATCATTGCCGGTATTTGTATCATCAGAACCGATATCGGTATTCGCTTTCGTGGTTTATGATGTGCCGAGCCGACAACAAACAAATTAATGTAACGTAAGACAGGGGAAAACGACCAAACTCCTGCGCGCGTAGTGCGGGAGAAAACACTAGTTATACTTAATGTATACTTAAAACACATAGTGAGGAATAATATAGTTTCTTGTTTTTTTAAAAATTTTATTATAGCCACATAAATTTTACGACTTTTGTTTTTTTTAAATACTTTAGTTTTAGCTTTTAATTTTATTAACATTATGTTATCGTTGCGTATGCTTTTATATTTTGGTGTTTTGACGCTCGCTTGTACAACGGAATACACTTTCAAATTTTATAACAAAGCGATAATCACTTTTATGATGGGGTACAACTTTTATGACAAAGTTAACTTCATATTTTACGGTCGAGTAACGCTCATTGAGTACACTGTATGGTTTTACGACGTAATGTTGGGCGTTATGATTATTTCTTTATTTGCGTATTGATATCTAGGATTGTTGGGTTTAAGGCTGTGCCCAACCCATATACCAATTGACATTGTTTTACTATAATCTATTAATCTGTCTGAAATCACGGTGAAAAACGAACAACTCCTTCGATCTTTAATCTATAAAGTTTCGAAAACGTGATCGTGTCGGGAAATTACCATGCACAATATTGTAATTGCACCCAAATCCACACCTAGGGTTTGTCTGCACTGGAATTTAGGTGAATTTGTGCTTGAGATTGCTGCTTTTGCACATTTTATACTTTGTGTTTGTGAATCATTGGCTTCAGATTGATGAATATATCGAGAATAGGGTGATTTGGTGCATCAAGGAAGCCAAATTTGGGGGTGTTTGGATGTGCGTTTAATCTGATGATGAATTTTTGTGTAGATTTGATTATGAAATTTGTTTATTATGTTAATTAATTAGTGTGGATAACAATGGAAATTGAATAAACAACTAAACAAGTAAAGGGTGGCATAAGATAACTTGTCCCTAGCTTCAATCAATCAATTGTTTGATGGATCTGATTATGATTCATCAAGAATCAAGATACAGTAATTATTTACAAAATATACATCCAAACACTCCATCAGATTGTACTAATAAGGTGGATGCAATAGGTTGTACAAGTATTTAATATGATTTTGGGTGTCAATCATATACGGTTGGCGAATTGAAGGATTTTACGTTGACGAGTTGAATAGGTGAACCACTTAATATAACCCCAAAACCTACTTATATTTGTCTTTTTTAATCAAAGATTACCATCCATTATAATCCAAGTTTCAACTCTACCAAGGCTCAAAGGTAACAAATTCAACCCATTTTTTTGAAAATGATTTGATATGGGTTATTTCTTAATATCTATGAGCTAAAATGGTCAAACATGTTGAAAAGGTTCAAAGTGGTGCAAAGTAGTACTATTCAGATGTTCCAAAGTTGCATTTTATTTTATTAAATTAGATTACAGTTTCTCAGTATAGTTTTTTGTTGTAATGATAACAAATACATTAGCGATTTTTAAAATCAAAAGAAAATAATGTAGGAAAAAGTTTTGGCAGAGTAACTGGCCAAATTACTAAAATGCATGGCCCTTTTGCCACATGTACAACTCTGGTTTCTAGGTAATTTTTTAACACGTGTTGCTGCATCTTGTAGATAGACATATGTGACTCAATCCCATAACTTTCTAATTGTAAAGTAGCAACCTTAGTGCTAATCATAATCCAAATTTGGATTGAAACTTAAAATTACGCTGTGTTTTTGTCGCTCAAAGACTGCTGAAACATCTCATTGTTCATATGTCATGATTAGAACATTTGAGATCCTTTGCATCTTCATTCTCTTGCTTCTTCGACATCATTCATCATCATCGTCTACTCCTCGTAATGTGATCAATGACTCAAAGGCCCCTCAACCGCCGAAGGGTCTCTGTCTTGAAAAACTTGGAAACAGTTCCTACCTGTATATGGTTCCACATCCAGATGGGTCAAACCGAGTTTTCATGTGTAACCAGCAAGGTAAGATATGGTTAGCCGTGGTTCCTGAGGTTGGCTCATTACAAAGTTTAATGATAGATGAAGCAGACCCTTTTCTTGATTTGA
The DNA here is from genome assembly GCA_024085815.1 of Flaveria linearis. NCBI lineage: Eukaryota > Viridiplantae > Streptophyta > Magnoliopsida > Asterales > Asteraceae > Flaveria > Flaveria linearis. The sequence goes on along the minus strand of CM044017.1, from coordinate 17,292,438 downwards.
GTGATCAAGTAAAATTCGCAACCGAAATGGGACTTATGAGCATAGCTCTTCATCCAAACTGTGGTAAAAGAGTGTGAAAACTCGCCCCAAAGATCCGAGCAGTAATTAATAATATTAGTTCGACGCGGAATAGAATTAATGTATCAAGCGTAATCAAGCACCGGGTAATATGAATGGTAAGAAAATAAAATAAAAGAGACACGGGGATTTACGTGGAAAACCCAAATCGGGAAAAACCACGGGTGGCGGAAGCCGAGAAACAATTCACTATAACTTGCAGTGTTTACAGAGTTTGGAGAAAAGAGAAAAATATACAAAGAGTATTTTGTATCTCTATTGTATAAATGGCTAGCTAGGTGTGTGTATTGGTTATTTGAGTTGTGATGGATGCATTTAGCAATCAAGGATTCATGCCTATTTATACTAAAAATTTTACCATCCATATTAGACTTTGAATACCATTGCCATCCATTGTTGAATCTTGAATAACCATCCATTTTTGACTCTTTGAACAACCATCCAAGATTGAAAAAATATAAACCATCCAATGTTGAATTTTGGAAGGCACATGTTTCACAATCTCCACCTTGACTTCAAAATGCAACAAGACATTGATTATGCACTTCATCAAACTCCAAAAGAACCTGCAATTATTATAGAGAAAAATTGTTTTCGAAAAATTAAAATACTTCCACCACCACGAGCCTACTGGGTCATTTGCGATCAGAAATACCCATCAAGTCCAAACATAGTTTGAACTTGGCAATTGGAAGACTCTTGGTGAATACATCAGCGGGATTATAATCTGTATCAATCTTGTCTATGACACAATCACCTTTCTCAATGATATCACGCACAAAATGATAACGAATATCAATGTGCTTTGTTCGATTATGAAACATCAGATCTTTACTCAAGAAAATAGCACTTTGATTATCACAGAAAATTGTGGTAACCTTTATTCTATCATCAAGTTCTTTAAATAATCCCTTCAACCAGATATCTTCCTTAACTGCTTCTGTAATCGCCATATATTCTGCCTCAGTAGAAGACAGTGCCACTGTAGACTGTAACTGGGCTTTCCAACTAATAGCACAACCATGCAAAGTAAACACATACCCTGTAATCGATCTTCGCTTATCCAAATCTTTGCCATGATCTGAATCAACATATCCAAGTACCCCTGTGTTAGATTTACCATAACGTAGACACATAGAAGACGTACCGCGCAAATAACGAAAGATCCACTGTACTGCTTTCCAATGTTCTTTCCCCGAGTTCGCCATATATCTACTGACCATGCTAACTGCATAAGCCAAATCAGGGCGCGTGCAAATCATAGCATACATCAAAGATCCAACAGCACTAGAGTATGGCACACGTGCCATATAAGCCATATCAGTCTCAGTAGTAGGACTTAAAGCGGATGATAGCTTGAAATGAGCTGCAAAAGGTGTGTTGACAGGTTTTGCTTCATGCATATTGAAGCGTCTTAGGACTTTCTCAATGTAACTTTTCTGAGAAAGACGCAAGATCCTAGACTTCCTGTCACGAACAATTTCCATACCCAAAATCTTTTTGGCAGCTCCCAAGTCCTTCATTTCAAAGTCAGCTTTCAACTGGTCTTTTAATTTCTGAATCTCCTTCATATCTTTCGCTGCAATCAACATGTCATCCACGTATAAAAGTAAGTAGATCATTGAACCATCGTCACAATTTTTGTAATAAACGCAGCTATCACGGGTGCACCTTTTGAATTCGTGACTGGTCATAAATGAATCAAACCTTTTATACCATTGTCTAGGAGACTGCTTGAGGCCATAAAGAGATTTATTCAATTTACATACGTAGTTCTCCTTGCCTGGAACTACAAAGCCTTCGGGCTGTTGCATAAAAATCTCTTCCTCAAGCTCACCATTTAAGAAAGCTGTAGTAACATCAAGTTGCTCTAACTCATAATCATTAGAAGCAACCAACCCCAATAATACACGAATGGAAGTATGTTTGACAACTGGGGAATAAATGTCAGTATAGTCAATACCAGGAATCTGACTATAGCCTTTAGCTACTAACCGAGCCTTGTACCTTGGTTTCTCAGTTGGGTTGACAGGTTCTTTGAGCTTGTAGACCCACTTGCATTTAACTGGCCTTTTCCCTTTCGGAATAGGAACTAAGTCCCAAGTACCATTTCTTTGCAAGGATTCCATCTCATTATGCATAGCAATCATCCAATCACTTGAGTCTTTAGACTTGATAGCCTCATCATAATTCACAGGCTCGATTTCTGACTCAATATTAGCAGCAACAATAAGAGCATAAGCAACAAGATCAGATTCAGCATACCTCTTCGGAGGAACAATTTGTCTTCTCGGCCTATCTCTTGCAATGCTTGGAGTAGTAGCTTGTGGTTGTGAAGGTGTTGAATCCTCAACAACAACATGCTCATCTGGCGAGGAAGACTCTTGATGCTCAAATGTACTCTGATCGGTAGTAGATGGAGTAGGAAGCTCCACCTCCACCTGAGATTGCTCTTTTCTTGCTTCGGATGATGCATCAGATGTATCTGTAGCTTTTGAAGAGTCTACAGCTGGTTGAATCATACTAGACTCATCAAAAGTAACATCTCTTGAGATAATAACTTTCTTCAGTTTAAAGCTCCATAACTTGTAACCTTTTACCCCCGGATTGTACCCAAGAAAAACGCATTTGATTGCTCTCGGTTCTAACTTCCCATTGTCAACGCGTGCATACGCTGGACATCCAAAGGTTTTAAAACTGTATAATCGGCAGGTTTTCCGGACCATAACTCAAACGGAGTTTTCTTCTCAATTGCTCGTGATGGTGATCGGTTGATAAGATAGCAAGCAGTCGAAGCAGCCTCCGCCCAAAATGACTTTGGCAATTTGGAATTAGAAAGCATACACCGGACCTTCTCCATAATGGTGCGATTCATCCTTTCGGCTACACCATTTTGTTGAGGTGTATGGACCACCTTGCGGTGTCGAGTGATGCCTTCCTTTCGGCAATAGGCATTAAACTCTTCTGAGCAAAACTCAAGTCCATTATCCGTGCGAAGATACTTTACCACCAATCCTGACTGCTTTTCAACTTGAACTTTCCAGTTTCTGAAGGTAGAAAAAACGTCTCCTTTGTGTTTTAAGAAGAAAGACCACACCTTCCTAGAGAAATCATCAATGATAGTGAGCATATAATTAACTCTACCTTTCGAAGCAACTCGAGCCGGTCCCCATAAATCCGAGTGGACATAGTCAAGTGGTCCTTTCGTTGTATGAACGCCACTTAGAAATCTCACCCGTTTTGCCTTGCCATACACACAGTCTTCACAGAACTCTAAATCAACAATCTTTTGTTCACCAAGTAATCCTCTTCGACTCAATTCGGACATGCCTTGAAAACTCATATGGCCGAGTCGAAGATGCCAAAGACGGGACTGATCTGGATCAGAAAGAGACTTTGAAACAACAGCAGCATCACTCGAAATTGTTTGCCCATCAAGAAAGTAGAGATCTGAGGTTTTTCGCTTGGCCCTCAGTTTGTCGGAACCATCTTTGAATACCCTGAGAACTCCACCTTTACCAGCAAACTCATATCCCTTTTTATCAAAGGAGCTGAGAGATAACAAGTTTCTTCTGAGGTCAGAAACATATCTAACATTCCCAATGGTTCGGATAACTCCGTTAAACATACGGATTCTGACTGAGCCATGTCCAACAACTGGACATGTAGAATTGTTGCCCATTAAGACATAACCCTGGTTAACCTTTTCAAATGTATAAAACCAACTTCTGTTGTGACACATATGAAAAGTACAACCAGAATCAAGTATCCATTCATCAGTGGAATCCAGTTTATCTGAATAAACTGTTAGGAGTTCTCCAATACAACCAGCCTCTGCTACATCAGCTTCACCCGATATGCTAGCTTGTTTATCATTTGCTGCTGCTTTCTCTTTATTCTTCAACTTGAAACATTCATCAATTATATGTCCTTTCTTGTGACAGTAACTGCAAAACTTCCGTTTGCCTTTAGACTTGGATCTCGTTCTGTTGGAAGATTGAGGGTTTTTAACCCTATCTCCTGTTCTTCCTCTGGCATTCAAACCTTCGGCTTTCACATCACTAGAACCACCACCTGTAATATGCTTCATTTTTTCTTTTGAATCCAAAGCTGTATAAACTTCATCTAAGACAAGAGTGTCACGGCTATAGATGATAGTATCACGAAAATGGCTGTAGGATTCGGGCAATGATGACAGCAAAAATAAAGCTAAGTCTTCATCTTCATACTCAACATCCATATTCTCTAAGTTACTAACTAACTCTTTGAATATGGAAATATGTTCAGCTAAAGAACCACCTTCAATCATTTTGAGATTGAACAACCGCTGCTTTAGATGTAACTTGTTTGGTAGGCTCTTCGTCATCAACAATTGCTCCAACTTTAGCCATAAAGAAGCCGCTGAAGTTTCTTTTAAAACATCTTGCAAAACATCGTTTGATAAGTGCAAACGAATCTGGGATAGAGCTTTTAGGTCTTTCAACTCTTTTTCTTCTTCGGTCCATGACGTGGGCATCTTATCGAAACCCAAAAGCGCCTTATGTAAATCCATTTGAATTAGAACATCTCTCATCTTTACTTGCCATAGAGGAAACCTGGTGTTTCGATCTAACAATGGAATATCGAACTTCATTGTAGACATGATTTACCACTTGATAAAATAATTCCAATGAACTAATATTAAAACCCGGATGCTCTGATACCAATTGTGGTAAAAGAGTGTGAAAACTCGCCCCAAAGATCCGAGCAGTAATTAATAATATTAGATCGACGCGGAATAGAATTAATGTATCAAGCGTAATCAAGCACCGGGTAATATGAATGGTAAGAAAATAAAATAAAAGAGACACGGGGATTTACGTGGAAAACCCAAATCGGGAAAAACCACGGGTGGCGGAAGCCGAGAAACAATTCACTATAACTTGCAGTGTTTACAGAGTTTGGAGAAAAGAGAAAAATATACAAAGAGTATTTTGTATCTCTATTGTATAAATGGCTAGCTAGGTGTGTGTATTGGTTATTTGAGTTGTGATGGATGCATTTAGCAATCAAGGATTCATGCCTATTTATACTAAAAATTTTACCATCCATATTAGACTTTGAATACCATTGCCATCCATTGTTGAATCTTGAATAACCATCCATTTTTGACTCTTTGAACAACCATCCAAGATTGAAAAAATATAAACCATCCAATGTTGAATTTTGGAAGGCACATGTTTCACACAAACTTCAGCGAAAATGGCAGATTGTTTGCTGTTTTTAACTGTGATAAGTTTCAGCAGCCTGGATGTGAAGGCAGATGTTCTTGTAACACTGATGTTGGTTGTGATCCTTCCAAATTTGAATCTCTTCAAGATTCTTATCCTTGCCAGTTTCATGTTGTAATCGCAGAGTTCACCGCCAATGGCACCACTGTCTCTTCAAAACTTTCATGGGTAATGATACTTGATTTTTCATTTTGTAATGTGCCTAAAACTTCGCTAAAATTAGCATCAAAGTTTCAAACTTTTTGATTGAAAGTAACCAACTTTCAAAAGTTTCTGTTTATGTTAGTTTGAATCGTTTGATATAGGAAATGATGAACAAGTGTTTTTGATCATATGTAACAGAGGGGACATGCTAATCCGGTTGAGGTAAGGAGGATATTCACAATGGGACTCCCACTTGAAGCTTATCATGGGGGCCAGATTCTTTTCGGCCCTGATGATGGCTACTTGTATTTCATGATTGGCGATGCTTCACACGTTGCTGACCCGTACAATTTTGCACAAAACAAGAAATCGTTGCTTGGAAAGATACTGAGGCTTGATGTAGATGTCATACCGAGTAAGTACATTCACCATTTTGCACAAAACAAGAATTCCTGAACAGTTTGATCTTCTAAAACACTTTAACATCTTATATACTTGAGTAAGACTCTAGCTGTGATCTATGAACTTAGGTGGTGAGCTATCTCTAAATCTTTGACACTGATCATTTTCCTTTGTCATGAGCATGAACTTAGGTGCAGAGGAAATAAGGAGGCTTGGCCTATGGGGAAACTATTCAATACCTAAAGACAATCCTTACACCACTGATAAAGAACTTGAATCCGAGATTTGGGCCTTGGGTTTTAGTAATCCTTGGCGCTGCAGTTTTGACTCAGAAATGCCTTCTCGCTTCATATGTGGAGATGTCGGTAAGGTATATTTAATTTTTTAATAAAGTTTAGAGGCAGGAAAGTGGGCGGGTTGGATAATAGATCAAAACAGGTGCAGGTCGAAACGGGTAACTTTGTGTATGATTTTAGCCAGGCCAGGCGGGTTTTGACCCTTAGCACTTTTCATCCACTTTTTTCTTTCATTTTTTCAGTACATAATTTGTCTATTAAGTAGGATCACATGAAAATTATTGTTACAGTAATAATCAACTTTGTGACAAAGAATGTGATTTTGTCGGTTGTATGCATCCAATGTACACTTTCGATGACTGTCGATTCGTTGAAGCATTTCGTTTTAAGCTCTTCTTTAGCTGTTAAAATCATTTTATATATAGCATAACCTGAATTGAATGGTTCATAAACAGGTCCAAATTTCAGCTAAGCATGATAGTTAAAAAGTAGACAATAGCAGGAAGCATATGCACTTATAAATCCAAACCGTTAACAAGGATGCAGTTAACAAGACTTTCTCTACATCTCATTAGCTAAAATACATTGTTACATTTATAGGATCAGTATGAAGAGATTAATCTAATCAATAAAGGCGGAAACTATGGATGGCGCATTTATGAGGGGCCCTATCCCACTCATCCATCATATGCTCCCGGGGGGTACACTCGGCCAACCTCCATAACCACTATATTTCCTGTGGCAGGATACAAACATGATAAAGTTGATGCAAGCCAAGGGCCCGCCTCAGTGGTGGGTGGTTATGTCTACCGCGCCACTACTGATCCATGCTTGAATGGCTGGTTGGAATACTTACTTAAATTGGTCATATTCGGTTTCTTTTTTGTTTGTTTTCTCGGTTGTTTGAGGCTTTGGGCATAACAACATATCCAAAAGGCTAAAACTAAAAAACTAGTTAGGAATTCGCAGGTCAAATGGGTCTGATTGGGTTGTGATGACCCGTTAACACTTTTTTGTCCATTTTCGTTGAAGTTTACTCATATTTGGAATAGCATGATTAAGGAGATGATGTAAACATTTAATACTTTTGACCATAATATGTCCATTTGAACGAGTTTAATACTACAGATGCTATAATTTTATACTTTTAATAATAAATATAAAATTTACATTTTTCGTTACTGTAACATTTAAAAGAAAGAGAAGGATTATCGATCTGACCTGATTCAGATCCTTCTAAAAACGACCCGTTTTAACCGGTAGTTAACTAATATGAAATAATTGTTTAAAAGCCAACCAAACTTAGGGATAATCAGAATCATATAGTTGATCAAACATATAGATCATCAGGTAACTTCAAATTTCTCCCAATAACCAGTTTCTTAAACAACTTTTCACTTGTTTCTCCATACAAAATTTGGTTTTTCAACACTAACAAGTTAAGAAATCACTATCATACTTTTGGGTAACTAACAGGATATGATCATATGAACATATGTGCAGGTACATATACACAGACTTGTACAGTTATGACATATGGACAGCTATCAACACCACTGGAAACAGCGAAAACTTCACTAGTTACAGCGTCCCATTTGGGTGTGCGCACGACTCACCAATGGAATGTGGGTTCAAACCGGGGGCTCACAATGTTCCTGACCTGGGCTACGTGCTGTCATTAAGTGAAGATAACAACAAAGACGTGTACTTGTTAACAAGCAGTGGCGTGTATAGAATTGCAGCCCCAAGTCGCTGTGGGTATAATTGCTCTGCAGAAAGGTATTCAAATGTTACTAGAGTTCGTTCATCTGGAAACTTGCTGAGGGCTGCATCTTTAGTAGCATGGTTCATCTCTTTTATGGTGGTTGTTTTTCTTTGATGTCTCGATGGAACACTATATATTTTTCTTTTATGCGGTTAGATTCTTCAACGAGTCATGTATGTGTAGTGTGCATATCAGTTTGTGAATTTGTGTTTATGACAATCTTATGTAGTTATGTGCAAATTTCATGTGTTATCAACCTGTGATATATATATATATGTGTGTATATATATATATATATGACTGGGTTTGAGAATGATATTCTCAGTTGATGTGAATCGACAAGGATCGAATATGATGATTGAGTCAATGATTGAGTGGCGGAATCAAGCAATCAATGAACATAGAACACTTAATATACTCATAAATGCATAATTGTATTAATTAGATGAACTGTTACAAAGTAAATGCTAGGGTTTTTAGCATTCTACAGTAACAAGATAGCTAATCTGTATATTCTGATTGTCTAATCTTCATGAAACACAAATGTTTCAAAAGTCTCAAAAGATGCAAAAAAGTCACCTCACATACGAGGTTTCTAATCTGTTTATAGGCTGACTAACAGCTTGTACAAAAAGCCTAAACTACCCTTAGTCTAAGTCTTCATCAGCATTTGTCTGTTGTTCATCCGCATTGACTAATGCGGATGAGTACTTCATCAGCAGCATTGGTGTTTGGTCATCAGCATTGGTTAATACGGATGAACAAACACGACCGCATTTGTTGCTGATCACCCGCATAGGTTAATGCGGATGAACAAATGGCTTGTCCGCATCTTATCAACTGTCCGCATTAGTTCATGCGGAAGAACAAATGCTTTGTCCGCATTTGTTCTTGGTCTTCCGCATTGACAAATGCGGATAGCTGACACTTGTTCTTTTCTTCTAATGCAGACTTCTGTATCCGCATTTCTTCTTGGACTTGGGGAGATTTCCAGTAGAACAACCATCCACCACTTGAATTGGCATGTATGATCCTTTCAGGGTCCAACAATACTCCCCCTAAGGATTATACAGCCTAAGTACTTCAAGGGTTTGAGGGTGGATCAGGTTGTGAAGATTCTGCTGGGTCTTGTGCAGTAGGAGTAGATGATACTGAAGTTGGGTCTGTGTATGATGGGTCCAGAATGGCCTTGATCATGTTGGAGAACTGCTTAGCATCATTCAGCTTCTCTCTGTTCAGAACATGTATCTTCATTTGGCTCATAGTGTGTATAGCTTCAATGGGAAGCTTCTTCAGTGACACATGTTCCCAAAACGACACAGTTGATAGCCCATCCCTGTGAATCAGTAGAGAGCCATCAGCATCCACCTCTAACTTCACAATGTTGCCAAATTGCAAAGGAGTCTTCTTCTTCCTCCTTTGTTCCTTCTTCTTAATGATCCTATCATAGGCCATCTTCAGGAGTTTGATGCACTTGAGAAAGAAGTACATGTCAGCTTCACCAAGCTTGTTTCTAATCTCCCTGAAGTGCCTGGTATATATGTAGTGGATATAAGATTCATCAAGCAATCTCACTTCATATCCACTAAACAATCGAATCTCAGCTCCTTCTTTTCCTCCCCACCTCCTTTCAATCACCAACTCATAAGTCTTTTCGTCATAGTAAACATTTGAGATTGGCACAGAGGTGTGAGTACCAGCAACCATCTTTCTTTTCAAGGATTCAGTGGGCTTTACCCTAAGTTCAGGGAATACCACTTCTTCAGTTGGTTTCCTTTTCTTTTTCTCTAGGGGATTGATAAAAGATCTATCCTTTCTCATGCAGATAGATTTCAAAGACTTAAAATTGTTAGTTCTCTTGAACATCCTTAGAATGTCCTCAAACTCATATCCCCTGAACATAGCCCCATGATTGATCAATCTTAAGTTGGCTAGTTCCTTGTGATCATGGATCATTAGAGAGTTCACCAGAGCAGAGTACTCTGTAAAGAATTTGACCAATCCAGATATTCTCTTAACCATGAACATGTTCCAGTCACTGTCATACTTCCAGGCTATAATCTTCTGATCTGTCTTTCCTTCTGGAGTAGACACACCCTTTATCATTTCAGCAGTTGTGAGGCCTTCATGTAGTTCAAGTTGAGAAGGCTCAGCAAACCACTCAGGATATCTGTGTAAAATGGGTGCCAGGGAGTCATGATCTCCCTTAATGAGTCTTATTTCTTGAGCTGAAACTCTGGATCTTGGTTGGGTACTTGTAATCTCTTCCTCCATTTTCTTTAACCTTTCTTTCTTTTCAAGGATCATCCTAAGGACAGCAGCCCTTAGGGAATTAGTTTTCATGTTTCCAATTTTCTTTTAGTAAATCCTTGAGTTGACAGATAATCCTTCATCTCCTTATCTGTCATACTGTAAGGATCGGGGAACATAGGTTGAGGAGGAGGAGTAGATTTGGATTTAGAAGTCTTGACCTCTGAAGTTTTGAGGGATTAAGCTTTTTCATACTCAGTGTTGAATGTTGGATCTAGCAGCTTGTTTAGTTTTTCTTCTTCAGCTAGCATCCCTTCATAGGTCATCCCAAATACTTCATCAGGGTCGTACCCATGATCAATCAAGAACAAGGCCTTCTTCATTAATTCATCAGATTTGGCCTTTTCAACAGACTCAGAAACAGAAGGTTCTATATTCACAGGGATTTTACTGATTACTGGCTCATCGGCCATGTATCCACCTGGAATTTCACCTTCTTCTAGATCAATCACTTCTGCCTTCTTCTTTAACAAGGCTTCAGCTTGTTCATGTTCCTCCAAGAATCCAGCAATAGCAGCTAGACTCCTTGGATCATCTTTTTGATTCTTTTTGGCTGGTTCTTCTTCCACCATAGGCCTCTTTCCTTTGGCCTTTGCAGCAAGATAGCTCCTTCTTCTGGCATAGGTTTGCATGCTTGGGCCAGAAGAGGGTTCATTCATTTCAGTTTCTGGTGGAGTTTCTTCACATTGTTCCTTTTTAGGAATGTCAGTAGCTGCAGTAGCCCTTTCTTCTTCTTGTGTCTGCTGTTCACATAAATTTCTGATTATCTCCTTTTGCTCATCAGAAAGTGACACAGCAGGAACCAATTGCATACTTAATTCTTTTCAATTGGTACAGGAGATTGAGGTATGACAACAAACGGTTCAGTATCAGTCTTTTGGTTCATTATGAAGTCCCAGAAGTCCTCATCAACGGCAAATTCTTCAGCTGAGAACATGTCTAGATCTTTCATCATGTTACTGAAGTCGGTTTCTTCAGTGTGGGCTTCTTCAGGCTGCTTTGCGTACACTATCATCTCCAAGCTAGATGATTCGGGTACTGATTCACTGGGTTTGGAGCCACTAGTTTCTGCCTCCTTTTCAGGCTCAGTGAATCTCTGTTTTTTGGTTGGAGGGAAGTCATCATCACTTCCTCTAAAAGAATTTTCATCATCACCATCCTTTTCATTGCCTCTCCTTCTCTTTCCTTTCTCTGTATCACTTTCATCTTTCTTTCCTTTTTCTTCTTCTTGTTTCAGTTTCAACAATAGTTCTAGCTCAGAGACCCTCTTATTGAGAACCTCCACTTCCCTTTCAAGGTTATTGATCAAAGTGGACTGTTCTTCGATAAACTCCTCTTGTTCTTCCATGACTATAGTTTGGATGTTGAGAGTGTCCAAATGACCACTGACTTCATCCTTTGATAGTCTGAGAGCCTCTTTCAGCATATCAATCTCCTTTTCTTTTTCTTTCATTTTCTTCTCATGCATGCCCTTTATTTCCTTCAATTCTCTCTCCTTTTCATCCATCTCAAGAAGTCTGTCTTGAATAATGGCAGATCTTCTGTTCAGGAGAGTTTCCATTTTAGATATTTTCTTCAGAAGACCAGAGATCATCTCATCTTTTTCATCCGACTTGTTGGTCTCTGATTCAGCAAAGCTCTCAGATGGAGCAGCTTCTGAAGTCACCTTTCTTATAGGCATGGGCATATGATCATCCTTATCATCAGATGATGATTTGGATTCATGACTGGAGCTTGTAGAGTCACCAAACTCAGCATGAGCAGTAGAGGGAGAAGAATGAATGGGAGATGTGTGAGAGTGATGAACTGGTGAATTATGAGGTGAGTGCACAGGTAATGAGTGAGGCGGTGAATGAGGTGAGTGAACTGGAGAGGTTTGGGGTGAGAGAAAAGGTTGAGGTTGATGAGATTGGTGTGGTGATTTTGGTGGTGATGGTAATGGTGAATGAGTGTATGGTGATGCTACATTGGTTTCATGCACAGAAGGTCCAGTGTGAAGATCACCACCTACATCATCATGTGTGACACTGGCCTTTGTCTATCTTCAGAACTTGTTGCTTGTTCTTCTTCATGAACAGGCTCATCATCAGGAGCTTCAATTTCTTGTACTCCTCCCTGATCGATCTGTTGCTGCATCCAAGGCAACAGAGGGAAGAAAGTACCACTATAAAAGTTCCTCGGATCTCGTTTTGTGATGTACCTATAGGACTTGGCATTATAGTGAGGGATGTCCATCACTGGTCCTATGGGTGCAAGATCAGGAAATGCTTCATTTATGAGGCACTGTATAAATCTGGGGTACATCAAAAACATATGCCTCCTACCCTCCTGTATGTTAGAGACCATTCCATTGAATACATAAGCAGACATGTTGAAAGGACGGTTAGTGCATAAAGCACAGATGGCAGAGGAGGTTGTCACTGGAATATCATTCCATCCAGTCTTCCTCTTCGATAAGCAGTGTTGATACATGTGTATCAAAAATCTCCATTGCAAATCTACCAGACCTTTCACAATTTGATTTCCTTCATAACCACCTTCATATCCAATATTGGCAAAGAAGGACATGATCTCATCATCTTCCAGTTCTATAGGGGCATCAACATCATTTCCAAACTGTAGACACTGTCTTACAGTTTGCTCAGTGATAGCTAAGGAATGCTTATCAGTGATTCTTCCAGTTAGTGTTCTCACACCATCAACTTCAATCACTTCAGCTGTTCTCCAAAATGACCTAATAAAGGTCTCATAAATGATTGGTCTTACTGTCATGGCATAAGACACTCTTGTAGTAAGGAGAAATCTGATCATATCCCTCAGTCCTTCTGCCTCAGTTACATCAGGATCAAGATAACCGCTGACATTATGGAGCTTGCTCCATGTGAGGTTTGCCATGTTACACTGCATTCAAGGCATATGAATTAGAGTGATGAATAATGCATATCAACAAATGGTTTGTCATAAATCAGCCTAATTTTATCACATTTTGACTTTTCTTGGTCAAAATGGAATGTTCATGTATACTGTTTCATATACATTTGATCTTGTCTGATTTAGTCATACATGTTCATTTTAATGAGTTATCTTTGATTACATTGATTATTCTTTCTCAATTTCAACTCATTTTAACCTTGTGATGTCTTTTGATTTCAGCATTTTAGTATTTACATGCTCTGTTCCTACGACAAACTGAACTTGTGAAAATCCTCTGTTTGTTGAGGTTTACATGATTAGCATATGTCTTTCTGATGAAATCGACAATGGTTCATGAACATTTGTTTGATTTTGCATGCTTTCTTTTTGACCTAGTTTCCAAAGTTCGTGTTTCTCATTTATGTCCGAAATTAGGGTTATGAGCAATTTCGGATATTCACCTATCCTTCGATAATACTGTGGCAAAGAGTCGAAGGAGTATGAATGATGATGATTCGAACTTTGATCAGAGGTTTAGAACATGAAGAAGATGACGAAGATGAACAGTAACTTTTGGTGGCACTCGTCTCACTTTGAAGTCTCTCAATTTTGAAAAGTATTAAATGACCTTTCGTTTTTTGTTTATATAGTCAATTTAATATGGATTTCAATTTTTGACAAGTTCTTAAAACAGATGCGCACAGATTAAAAATTACTGTAACAAATGCGGTTGAAGAAATGTTTATCAGCATTTGTATACTGTAGCAAATGCGGATGAACAAAACTTGTCAGCATTTGTTCACTGTAGCAAATGCGGATGAACAAAACTTGTCAGCATTTGTTTACTGTAGCAAATGCGGATGAACAAAAACTTGTCAACATTTGTTCACTGTAGCAAATGCAGATGAACAAAACTTCAACTTTCATCAAATGCGGATGAGTAAACTCTGTCCGCATTTCTTCAACTTGTTCTAAATCTCGAGACTAATGCGGTAGAGTATTGTTGTCCGCATTAGTATTACACGTGTTTCAGTCCACAAACCACTACCCGCATTGGTTGAATGCTTGGGTTACCTTCACCCGCATTAACCAATACTCTTACCCGCATTAAGTTTCAAACTTAATGGTTCTGCTTTTGTTGGTTTTGGATGAATTTTCTTCAATGCTTTATGAAGTAATGTCATTGACTTTATGAAGTTTGTCAGTTGCAAGATGTGTCAGTTGCTAGATCTTATGAATTTTGACTGGTTCTGGGTCATCAATTCTTGTTTGGATTGACTTGTTCATCTGTGGTGAATCAAGTTTCCTATTGTTGACTTATCTTGGATTTTTGTGCATCAAGATGTCTGCAAGAACTGAGATACTATGGTATAACTTCTGCAACAACACAGACAGATTTTCTGATTTTTGTTTTTGCAACTTGTTTTTGGTTTTTCTAATTTTTAAGAAAGGAAACACCTGTACAAAATTGATCAAAATTTTAAATTACTCCCCCTAAAGTTAATATCCATAATGGATAGAAACTTTGAAGGATTTGAAAATTTTGAAAGGAAATCTTTTTGTGATTTTTGTTTTCTTTATTGTACAAGAAGTAAAGTTATACCTTTCATTGGGATCATATCAATCTTATCTTTCACAAATGCAAGCAATTGTTAGTAAAACAGACAATGTCATGAACATATTGATTGTAGGTATGTTTGTCCTCTTAAATCATACTTGGTTAATATTCTGATGCAAATGATCTTATCATGTTTTTGAGTTGATTGGGTATTCAACATGTACCTCACACTCAAAAGCATGGCAAGGTTAACCATCTGCATGCAATGTATGGTAGAACTTTCAACATCTTACATGACCAGGATACTTAAATTTAGAAATCTCATATTACTTGATCCTCATTGGGATTCTTTTAATTTTGATCCAATTATCACTTTTGATCCACATTGGAATTCTTTTCACTTCACTTTGGAAGGTGATCTCTTAGGATTCTTTTGATTCATTCATTTTGAATGATCTTTATTCTGTTTGTTTCATCAAGATGGATGTGTTCCTCATTGGGAATCTTGATGGATCTTGACATCAGCACTATGTGCTTGTTTCTCCAGGTCTTTGCTTAGCAAAACAAAGGAGGAACTGATGTGAGTAAAAGAGATTAATAAGTCATCATTACCTGGGGTGTTTTGGTTACTACACACACACATTTGGACAAGTCATAACTTACACATACTATGAGATGACAGCATCACAGTTGAATATAATCTTTAATTTATCACTGCATGTAGTGTCTTGTCCAAGTTGAGCCTACCAACAATCAGATAAGTCATGTCAGTCTTTAAGTTTTATAAATCAGCACAGTGAATGATATAACGACTGTAATTATATCATTTCCCTTAGATAAACTATATACTTCTTCTTTTGATTTCTTTTGGTATTTTTGAAATATTTGAATGTTTTTGTTTGTTTTTATTTTACTCAAGATTAATCATACCAATTGATTGAACTAAAATTCAAATCTGGTTGGATCAAATGCCTTAGTGAATAAATCAGCTAATTGATTGTCAGTGTGAACTTGTATCAATTTGATTAATCCTTTTTCAGCACAATCTCTCAAAAAGTGATATCTGATTTCAATATGTTTTGTTTTTGAGTGTTGAACTGGATTATTAGTAATAAAAACTGCTGCTGTGTTGTCAATGTAAATTGGAGTGTGCAGAAAGTTAAAACCATAATCAAGCATCTGGTTTTGAATCCAGAGAACTTGAGAACAGCATGCTGATGCTGCTATATACTCAGCTTCTGCTGTTGACACAGAAACATTGGTTTGTTTCTTGCACTGCCAAGATACTAGTCTAGGACCAAGAAATTGACAACCACCAGATGTGGATTTCCTGTTAAAGTTACATCCCCCATAATCACTGTCAGTGTATGCATAGAGATTGAAGTCTCCTTCCTTTGGATACCATAGTCCAAGAGCAGGTTTGCCCTTAAGATATCTGAATATCCTCTTGACTGCATTGACATGAGATTCCTTGGGATCTGCTTGATATCTAGCACACACACAAACACCAAACATAATGTCAGGCCTACTGGCTGTTAGATACATAAGTGAACCTATCATAGATCGATAGTGAGTTTGATCCACTGATTTGCCTTCAGGATCAGGTCCAATTTTCACTTTAGTATCCACAGGAGTTCTGATGGACTGACAGTCAGCAAACTTGAATTTCTTCAGCATTGTTTCCACATATTTTGATTGATTGATGAAGATTTCGTCTGCTGTCTGTTGGACTTGTACTCCAAGAAAGAAAGTGAGTTCCCCCATAGCACTCATTTGAAATTTAGAATGCATGAGATTCTCAAATTCTTTACATAGAGTCTTGTTTGTTGAGCCAAAAATGATATCATCCACATATATCTTCACAAGCAACATGTCCTTTCCTTTTCTTTTTCTGAAGAGAGTCTGATCGATCTTTCCTCTCTCATATCCATTATCAAGAAGAAATGATGAAAGAGTCTCATACCACTTTCTTGGTGCTTGATGAAGACCATACAAGGCTTTGTCTAGCTTGTAAACCCTGTAAGGGAAATCTGGGTCTTCAAATCCAGGTGGTTGACTCACGTAGATCTCTTCAGCAATCTTTCCATACAGAAAAGCACATTTCACATCCATTTGATAAACAGTGAAGTTCATGGATGCTGAATATGCAAGAAAGATTCTTATGGCTTCTAGTCTGGCTACAGGGGCAAATACTTCATCATAATCAATTCCTTCTTCTTGTGTGTATCCCTGAGCTACTAGTCTTGCTTTGTTTCTAATGACGATTCCCCTATCATCAGTCTTGTTCCTGTATAGCCATCTGGTGCCGATAGGGTATTGTCCTTCGGGAAGATCTACCAGCTGCCATACTTCTTGTTTCTTGAATTGCAGCAACTCTTCCTGCATTGCTTCAATCCAACTATTGTCTTGAAGAGCCTCTTTGATGTTCTTGGGTACTGTTTGACACAGAAAGCATGAGAACAAGCAGATGTTAGCTATGCTTGACTTGCTTCTAGTCACCCGTTCAGTTAGTTCACCAATGATGTTGTCAACCGGATGATCTTTATGTATTCTTGTGGTTGGAATTGAGTCACCATCAATGATTACATCAAGATTGGAGACATTCAGTTCATCATGGTGTGAGGCAACATCTTTTTGTACTGTAGGGGAGCTATGGAAGTAATCAACATTTGTTTCAGTTCCTGCTTCCATGTCAGCATGGATTTGATTACTCCCATCATTTGAAGTTCTTTCATTATCAACAGGAGGGATGACATGAGTTTGAGTTCTAGCTTCTTCTTGGTTTCTAGCTTCAATGGATGGCATCTCTGATGGAGAGGGTATTATACTTGGACCATCCCCAATTGAAGCACTTTGCTGTTGAACAACATGTCTGACAGGATCAGCTTGTAGTGGAACCTCTTCATCCATTTGCTCAGTAGAAGTTGGAGGAATCATTGGAAAGTCACTCTTTTGTTCTACTAATGATGAAGGTGCAGCTGAATGTAGGTTTCCTGCATCAGACATATGAAATTGGTCAAAAGATTTGGTAAATGAGTCAATATCAAACAACCAATCAGGACCATTAGTTGATTTGGGAAAAGAATGTTCTTTGAATTGAACATTTGTTGATTCATCAATAATGTTTAATCTGGGATTAAACACTCTATAAGCCTTTGAAACAGAAGAATAACCTACAAAGAATCCTTCATCAGACTTGGATGAAAACTTTCCCAAATGGTCACGGGTGTTTAATATTGAGACTGGACAACCAAATGACTTAAAAATCCAATAAATGGTTTTCTTTGAAAAATGAGTTCATAAGGTGTTTTGTTGCTTTCTTTAATGATCAAAGTTCTATTTTGTACAAAGCATGATGTGTTAACTGCTTCTGCCCAAAAGGTGATTGGCAGTTTAGCATCTGCTAGCATAGTACGTGCTGCTTCAATTAGTGTTCTATTTCTTCGTTCAGCTACTCCATTCTGCTGAGGAGTTCTAGCTACACTAAATTGATGAGCTATGCCTTTGGTTGTACAAAAAGAACTCATATCTTCATTTTTGAACTCTGTCCCATTATCACTCCTAATTGTTTTGACTTTAAGATCAATTTGATTTTCAATTTTAGTGATAAAATCTTTTATTAATTGAGATGCCTCATTTTTATGAAGTAGGAAGAAGACCCATGTGAATCTAGAAAAGTCATCTATGATCACCAAACAATATTGTTTCTTTCCCATACTCATAACATGAGTTGGGCCAAAAAGATCCATATGAAGTAGTTTCAATGGAGAATTGTTGGTGTTCACCAACTTTAGCTTGTGAGACGATTTGTGTTGTTTTCCTTTAAGACATGCTGAACAGTGGTCAATAAAGTGGAATTCTTTTTGAGGTAAACCAATTACATGATTTCCCTTAACCAGTCTGTTCATGTTTTTGAAATTTGTATGTCCCAATCGTCTGTGCCAAAGTTATGATTCATCAAAAGATGCTTTTGATAGAAGACATGTTTCTTCTTGTGGAGATGCAGAATTCAGGTTAATGACATAAGTGTTATTCTTCCTGGTGTTTTCAATACAACCCATTCTTCAGGAATTTGAAATCCTGGTCTCAGAATGTAGCAATGAGTGTCAGTGAAGTGAGTGGAATATTTCTTGTCACAGATCTGAGATACACTGAGAAGATTGAAGTTCAGCTGCTCGCAATAGTTCACTCGATCAAAGCTCAGCATTTCATTTGTCACAGATCCTTCACCTGTAATTCTACCACCTTGTGAATCTCCTCCAAATTCCACAGTAGTTCCTTGAGTGTGCTTAAAGTCATGAAGGAGGGAACAATCTCCAGTCATGTCTCAGGAGCATCCACTGTCCACATACCATAAACTGTTGGACCTATATGAATGACCCTACAAGCACAGAAAGAACTAATTAGACTGTGAAACCCAAGCCATGATGGTCTTGGGCTTACCGTTTCTATCCATGATGGTAACCTGTTGGTATTTTCCTTTAAATGGTGACTTTGATGATGGAATCATGCCAGTTTTGTTTCTAACAGATGAATGGTTTATCACTTCAACTGAAGAGTCAGATGAGTATTCAAACCTTTGATCCCTGTTCCTTTTCAAAAAGTTTATTCGTTTTTTGTTATCAACCCTTGGTGAGACTTATAAAAATCATTAGTTTGTTTGACTGTTTGATTTTTATTTCTTTTGAATCTGTTTGATTTTCTCGGGTTTCTCATCTCATATCAGACTTAGAAACTCTGTGATGATATCGACCATTGATTTTAGTTTTCTCAGACATGGGTGGAGAGATGGGTTTGTTCTGTGGTATTCTCAGTCCCTTTTGCTTGAAGAAACACTCAGATGTATTGTGATTTGTCATGTTGCAGACAGAACAGTATTTGTTGAAATAACAGTTCTTGGTGGAGTTGTTATTCATATCACAGATTGAACAATATTGATTATAAAAGCATTTATCTGTTCTATGATTAGACCTCTCACACACTTCACAGTACATGTGTTTGTTTCTAGCTACTGATCCTGGTGTTGCGGATTTTGTAGTTTTGACAGATTTGGAATTAGATTCATTCCTTTGTTTTGATGAGACTTTCTGATCAACCTTGTTGGTAGATAGTTTCACTACACTACCGTCCTTGTTTTTCTGAGGTCGGTTATTCTTTCTTTGTCTTTTCTGAATTTCCTTTTCAAATTGGTTCACATGCTCTTTGTTGAAAATATCAAAGCCAACTCCTTGCTTTGAGTTTGAAGTTTGAGGGTCTGAGTTTGTTTTAGTTTTGGTGGCCCGATAGACTTTTCTTTTGGCTGATGGTGAATCAGTGTCTGATTTGCTTGAATTTTTAGGAGAGTTTATCTCATTATCAGATCTACTTTCAGTAGATAGATTCACCCCATTGGTTTTTATTTTCTTTTCTTGGGAAATTACAGGGATGAATTTCATAAAAGGAACAATAGCCTTGATTGGGCTATTTGTTTTGATTACTCCCACTGTCTTGTCAGAACACTCCTTGATTTTAACTGGGTGACCTAACTTGATTTTATCCTCATTGGTTTCAATGTAAACGCTTGGTTTATTTTGAGGATTGGTGATTTGTTTTACTATTGTTTTAGGTTCAATAGTATTAGGTTCATTTTCTTGGGTGAGCGTGACAGAATTAGGCATGATAGTGTAGTTATCATTGTATGGTGGTGGACAAGAGTTATATCCAATACCAGACATGTCTTTGGGATCCTTTTGAGAATCAAGCATCTCTTGCAGCTTTACTGATGACTGTTAAAACTTTTCAAGTTTCAGTTCAGTAAGATTTAGATCAGTTTTAGACTGAGCTAGTTTTTCAGTCAGTTGCTCATTCTCAGCTGCAAGAGTGTACTTTTCACCATGCAATTTTTCTATGTCAGAGATGAGAGATTTAATTTTAATTTCAAAGTCTTTTATTTCTCTCTTGAGCATCTCTGACTTGACCTTTTCTTATTTGATTTTATCAGCCAGTTTATGATTGTGCTCTCTATACCCTTGAAGTTCATTTATGTATTTATCACTACAAAGGTTAGATTTTACCTCAGTAGGCATGGGAGTAGGTCCATCGTTGATGTGAGCCATAAGTGCATGATTTTGAAATTGAGGCTTTACTTCCTCAGCATACATGATCCAATCACATACTCCATCCTGCCTAATAACAAGAGCATTTGCTGACGACTGATTGCTTCCATAAGCTTGACTGGTCAGTTGGGGTTGAGTCTGATGTGGTTGTTGATGATGATGAAACTGTTGTTGATGACTGTTTGAGTGAAAGCTTGAAGGTGGTTGTGATGATGACTGCACCTGAGAAGGCCTTTGAGCATTGTAGTTTCTTCTGGGAGCATTGCATTCTCTGGAGAAGTGACCAGTCATACCACAATTGAAGCATTTCACCTTTGATTTTCGTATCCAAGCTTGGTGTTTTCATTGAGTTGAAGCTTTTTCCCTTTTCTGAAAAACTTCTTTGCTCTCATAGCAATCATGGCCATTTGCCATTGCAAGTCCGTTTCCTCCACATCATCTGGATCCATTTCTTCCAGATCTTCTTGAATCAGATGAGCAGATGTAAGTCTTCCACCCAAATAGGCTTCAAAGCTGGCAACAAATGCATTGTAAGTTGCCTTTTGTTCTTCAGATTTTGTATCATCAGGAGCAGGAGTTGCGGAGAATCCTGATGTCTGAGTTGTTGAAGTTGATGTGGAAGTTGTTGATGGTCTATGTCTGAGTTGTTGAAGTTGATATGGAAGTTGTTGATGGTCTATTGGATGGTGGTGCTGTAGTGAATCCAGTTGTTTTAGTTTGATCCCTTGAGGAGATGAAATCATCTTCTTCAGTAATAAAGGCATTTTCCACAGAGTGGTTATCTGTGAGAAACTTGTATGCTTCAATTACTCTGGGACCTCCCAAATTTCTGCTTCTTTCATCAAGTTCGAAGGCTTCAATCTTTGCTATCATGATATCCAGGGTGGTGCTTTCCAAATCGAGAGTATTCTTCAGCATGGTTACATTTTGTTTCTAATTTTCAGGGAGACTATGTAACATTTTCTTGTTTAGATCCTTTAACTTGTAAGTTACCCCCATGATCTCTAAATCATTTACCAGCTGCACAAACCTATGTAACTGTTTAGAGATGGACTCCCCTTTGGAGTGATGAAATGTTTCATACTGATTCACCAGCTTGTCTTTGTTGATTTCAGCCACTTCACTGCTTCCTTCACACATGATTTGCAGTGCATCCCATACAGCTTTTGCAGTGCCATACTTTTCCAATCTTTTAAGTACATCCATTTTAAGTGCTTGAGTAAGTATGGAGTAGGCTTTGAGGTCAATCTTGATCTTCTTGTAGTCATCATCATCAAGAGTTAGGTCTTTAATAGGGATTCTTGAAGTCTTGTACAGTGCAGCTTGATCTGCAGATAGAGTTACTGGAATGTGTGGGCCTTTGCATATTGAGATCCAATAATCAGGATCAACACCTGTAATATAGTTCATAAATCTGATTTTCATTGTTTAAATTCAGATTTATGTTTGAGCATGGGTGGTTTCGAAGCATGACCAAGTTCAGAATAATTAAGAGAATCCACGGTTAACAGTGTCTTTTTAACTTGTTTTAGATTTGGATTTAAGTTGGATTTATAGTTAATTAGTCCAAATGATTCAACAGGTCAAACTTAGTTCCGTAACAATGAATCTGATGATAATATGTAGATTTTGGTCTTTGTTTCTGTGTTCTTGGTGTCTGTGCAACCTGTACTGTTTGTTCGAAGATGTGTTCTTCGGATGAATAGTAGCAGTTAAGTATATCAGTAAGTATTCAGTAGTATTACTGAAAAGAGATGTTTGAAACCTCTAAATAGCAACTCAATCACCAGATCAATCGGGTTAAACCTAGATCTGAGCAGATCTGAGTAATAACCGAGAGCCAAGGCTCTGATACCAATTGACTGGGTTTGAGAATGATATTCTCAGTTGATGTGAATCGACAAGGATCGAATATGATGATTGAGTCAATGATTGAGTGGCGGAATCAAGCAATCAATGAACATAGAACACTTAATATACTCATAAATGCATAATTGTATTAATTAGATGAACTGTTACAAAGTAAATGCTAGGGTTTTTAGCATTCTACAGTAACAAGACAGCTAATCTGTATATTCTGATTGTCTAATCTTCGTGAAACATAAATGTTTCAGAAGTCTCAAAAGATGCAAAAAAGTCACCTCACATACGAGGTTTCTAATCTATTTATAGGCTGACTAACAGCTTGTACAAAAAGACCAAACTACCCTTAGTCTAAGTCTTCATCAGCATTTGTCTGTTGTTCATCCGCATTGACTAATGCGGATGAGTACTTCATCAGCAGCATTGGTGTTTGGTCATCAGCATTGGTTAATGCGGATGAACAAACACGACCGCATTTGTTGCTGATCACCCGCATAGGTTAATGCGGATGAACAAATGGTTTGTCCGCATCTTATCAACTGTCCGCATTAGTTCATGCGGAAGAACAAATGCTTTGTCCGCATTTGTTCTTGGTCTTCCGCATTGACAAATGTGGATAGCTGACACTTGTTCTTTTCTTCTAATGCAGACTTCTGTATCCGCATTTCTTCTTGGACTTGGGGAGTTTTCCAGCAGAACAACCATCCACCACTTGAATTGGCATGTATGATCCTTTCAGGGTCCAACAATATATATATATATATATATATATATATATATATATATATATGGAAAGGATCATATGATAACCCGTCAAAATTACGATAACCCGTTAACCTAAATGTGTGGTTCTAATTCTGCCACGTTGCCATCTGATTTCAAACCCTTTTGAGGGTAAAATCGGAATTTTACACTTTACAAGTACACCAACCATTCACTTTTTCCATGTTGATGTTGACACCATCAGACACTCTGCACAACTTTTTTGTACAACTATTAAGAAGGGGATGGAGCTCTGTTGCAGAAATGATATCTGCGTTTGAGAGAGAGATAGAGACAGGGGGGTCGATGGTTATGGGTTTTTTTGGAGGTTGCCATCGTCACCACACTCCGATGACCAAACAACCGCCAAAGATTCTGGTGAGTACGCAAATCAAAGAAGCTTCCGACGGTGCGATTGGGCGGCCAGCGGTTTGAAACCAGATGGCGATGGATCTGCGATGGTCCGACGGTCACCACACTCTGACGGTCCGATGGATCTGCGATGGTGAGATTGTTCCGATGGATCTGTGATGGTGAGATTGTTCCAGCGGTTTGAAACCAGATCTGCGATGGTTTCAAATCTGAAGAATCAAACAACAAGAGCAACTTTATCTTGTTCTTGGCTGATAATGAACCTTCGACTAATCGCAGTTGGTGCCCAGGTAAAATGTTTGTTAGATTCTTAATCGGTTTGTGTTAATTTATTGTTCTCTAACTGCGTTTGATGTGTTCTGTAAATTGTTAACTGATTATGCCTCCTTGATCTGTGGTTGCTCTTTTGCTCTTTGATTTCTGATTGTAGTTGTTGTATGGAATTCCAACTTTGGTACGAGTGTGCTTGTTGATTTGGAAGCTAGGGTTTAATAGCTGTGAATTTTAATGTACTTAATAAGTTGTAATTTCCCCCTAAAAACCCCTAAGTTTTTTTTGATCTGTTTAACATCAGAGAGTAAAATTGTAATTTTGCTGAAATTTGAAGTACCGGGAGACTGATTTTACCCTAATTTCCCGGAATTTAAATACATTGTTAATGCAGAAGGGAAGCACAAATTGCAATCAACAAATAACAAAAACTTGTAAAAGGTATAATACTGTAATTTATTAGAACCACGGTTGGCATAAACAATTGTAACCTAAATGTTACACTGCTATTGTAAATATTACACTACTACTGTAACCTAAATGTTACACTGCTATTGTAAAGTTTGCATAAACAATTGTTATACGCGTAAGTTACAACAACAGTCTAACATTATATGTTACACTGCTATTGTAAAGTTTGCATAAACAAGTGTTCTAATTGTTTTTACTTTTTCTGCCTAGGTTACAGTAGCAGCGTAACATTATATACGTAGGTTACAGTATCAGTGTAACATTTATGTTTAAAATGTTAGTATAACATCATGAAATAGTGTTTTTTTTTGCTTAAAACAACCATAAAATATCCTTACACAGGTTTATGCAAACTTTACAATAGCAGTGTAACATTAGGTAGCAGTAGTACTGTAATATTCTGCCTAAGTTACACACGTTGGTCGTGACATAATTACCAAACTTCATTACATTTATAAGTATATTTCATTAGTTTTTTTTGTTGCAGTAATGGTATAAGGCTTCAACGTAGGCCAGCGCTTTCAAAGTTACCGATTGTAAGGGGCTCATCCGATCAAGGCTTGTCAAGGGGTCAGAGAATTATGTGCGCTTTGATTTTCAAGAAACACAAAAGGTTGTGTTAGTTTTCATTTTTTAGTTCATTTTCAAATATGTATTGTAAGAATTTTATGCAGTAATATAATGTTAGAGTAGTGTGAAAATATAATTGTTATAGTAGTGTAAGAGTATAATTAGCCAGTGTAAAGTATGCGTGAATGTATTACTACCGTAATGTTACAGTTATGCTTTCTATTTTTTGGATGTATAATCAATTTTTTATATCTCTTATTATGTATCTTTTTTGTTTCGTATTTAATTGTTTTTGTTTCAATTTACTTTTCTCTGTATGTTTTCATAAATGTAAAATGTTAGTAGTAAATTAGCATTTTATATTTAAATTCTTATTAATTTAAATATTCAATAAAGAAATAAAAAAGGGGTAGGCAAATCAGTAAGGTACAATTAAAAGTGATGGTTTTGCAGGTGGTGGTTGGGGGGAAAATGACTATTTTACCCTTACATTATATAAATTATTAAAGAAAGAAATAAAAAAGGGTAGGCAAATCTGGACCATTAGATCAACATGTATAGAATGCATCAACGGTCCAAAAAAAGTTAATAGGTTATCGCAATTTTGATGGGTTAGCAATTGAACTGCACCCTATATATATATATATATATATATATATATATATATATATATATATATATATATATATATATATATAATCAACTATACATGTCGGTTTGTACAATAGAAAAACTCTTTTTTATTAAAAGTTTTGTTCTTTGCATCCTTAACGATTTTTAATTATATATTGTGAGATAATATATAGGAAATTATTCATATTAACAGTAAGTTAAGGGTTTGGGTGGGTCAACCCGACAGCAGAAGAACATTGGGTAAGTTTAAAAATTTCTTTTGTATGATATATATATGTTAAATATGTTATTATCATGTGTTTGTATCTTGCTGGTACTTTATTTGAATTTGGTATGTTGTTAGTTTGTTGATCTAGTAAGTTGTTTAATTTAAGTGTCTGAAAGTGGTTCGCGTTATTTTACTGTTTTAAATTAAAAGTTAGATATTAAAGTCTATGAAAGTGAGTTTGGGGTATTTTGACTAACATTTAGTTTAAATGGCTCAAAATCACCCGAACACACTTCAATAACTTTAAAGGTTTGTGTTTCTAGTTTAAATAGGTCAAAATCACCCAAACACATGTTAATAGACTATAAAACTTGGATATTATTACTTGTATTGTTGGTTTATTAAAACTTTGGAATTATTAATTTTTTATTAAATATATTTGAACCTAATGTTTTTTTTTCATTTTACAGCAATTATGTTGCCAAACTTTCATAAACATATTAATAATTTTTTATTTGGTTCTTTAATAATGCTGGAAAAATTTTAAATCAATACGCGCAAATGAAAATGAATGTGGGTGAGTCGCCCGTAAATAAGGTGGAATGTTGGAACTCACCTTATAACAAAGGCATGATCATACGAGAGGTGTTGGAAGAAAGGTAAAAAACATCTCTCGTTATGAACCATCAAGCGAGTTGTCATTACATTTGGATGAGAAAATAGATACACTTAAGCAACAACTCCATGAAATGCAAGAAC
>CM044017.1:17168199-17260699 GCA_024085815.1 Flaveria linearis | reverse complement strand
AAGATCCATCAACATAGGTGATGTTGACAGAGTCTTCTTCACATGAGACTTCGCTCAAGGTTGTGCAGTTTATGAGCTTGGTCTTGATTGCCTTGAATTCCTTAAGAGAAAGATGTTGAGAAGGCTGAGGGGATGGTTTGGATGGTAGTTAGGTAGGTTGTGGTTCAGAGGTTCTAGGAAGTGTTTTAGGTTGAAGGATGGGAAGTTTAGATGGTTGGGGTGATGAAGTGGATATGGGTAAAGATGTAGGTTCAGGGGTTAGAGGTTCGGTTTTGATGGTGAAAGGTAGGGGTGAGGGTTGAGGTTGAGAGGTTGCAGTGAAGGTCATTCCCTTTCCCTTTCTGTACATCTCTTTTCTCTTTCCTATAAGGATGTCAGCCTTGATTTCATTGACAATCCGTTGGAGTGTCTTCTCTGTCATGGGACCCACCTGCCTTCAGAGAAGCCATGGGCCCGAAGATAGTCTTTCATCCAGGCCTTTTCACTTAGCTTCCTGGTTACAGTGACCCTAGCTTCTTCCTCCTTCTTCTTCTTTTCCTTTGTCTTTTCTCTAGCAGCCTTTCTTCTTTCTTTCTTCATTTGATCCTCTTCTTTGTTGTACAGCCAGAGAGTTGTCTCATCATTGTGTGGAGAGAGTTCTTGAAGATTAAAGCCTCTGGAAAGTAGGAATTTTATCCTGTCTTTCCTTAGCTGCAAGTCAGCTTCTTTCTGTTCTTCTTTCTCCTTCTCTAAGGCCAACCTGGCTTCTTCTTCCTGTTTTAGCCGGGTTGCCTTCTTCAGATTCACCAACTCCTCTAGTGGTAGCAGGAGTGTTTCTTCATTGGCAACTCCCAAATTGATAAGCTCGCCAATGATCTCTTCTCTCTTCTTGTTATTGATATCCTCCTGATTGGTTGCAGCTGTTTTTGTGCTAGCAGCTAGCAACTTTTAAGTAGGAAATCTTCCTTTCTTCTTTAGTTTCTCAATCCTCTCATCTTCCTGAAGCTCTTCCGCAGTCATCTTTCTTTTCCCTTTATCTTTTAAAGAGCTTGACTGTGGTGGTTCTTGGAGAGTGGATTCTGATTGTGAGAGAGGTAGAGAGGATGTCTAAGATGGAGGTAGATCCAGAAAGTCTTTGCTGTCCACTTCAGATGCCATTTCAAGGATTGCATCTGTGATGATCAGTTCTTCGGACAGGTTGAACAGTCCTTCCGCAGCTTCCATTTCAGCTTCGGAAGATTCAGCTTGTTCTTCCGAGGCTTTAACTTCAGCTTCGGAAGTTGGAGGAAGTGCAAATTCTATCCCAACTGCTTTAGTTGCTGGGCAATCAGTCCCCATTTCCCTTTCGAAATGAATCTTAGGTTCCATGTGGACCTTAGGTTGACCAACTTCTTCCACAGTGGTAGAAGGTGTAGTAAGCCTTTAAAGCTCTTTAGCTCCAAAGTAAATCATTGTAGTATCAGGGCTTGACTAATTAAAGGAGGATCTCAACACAAACTTGGTGAAAAGTCTGTAGAGATCACTGAGCATCTTTGAGTCAATCTGAAGGGTAACTTGAGATGACTCAGACATAGTGATGTTAAAAGATGTTGAAGTTGATGATTGGATCTGTGGTTCTTCAGATGTTTGTCTCTGAACATTCTCCCCCTTTTTGGTAGTATCATCTTGAGAGGTAGATGAGCTGGAGGAAGAAGTCAATGAGACTTGAATGGGTACATGCCTAATTGATCTCTCTGTCTGTTTCTCAGCTAGTTTAGCCTTGAGATTGTTAGTCTCAAGTTGCTGAGTGGCGGACCTATTCTCTAAGATCCTAACCTTAGATTCTAGGTTTGAGATCTTAGAGATCAAGTACTGAATTGTGAGTTGTAGACTTCCCTCATCTTCATGTGAAGAATCATGGGGAGATAAAACAACATACGTAGTATGTTCAGCCTCACCACCAGATGTGGTTTCTTGGCGCCCTGGTTTCCCGTGCTTAATGATATCTCTTTCAGAGTTATCAAAAGGCTCGGTTGCCACAGATTCAGTCGCGGATATGTTACCACTGTTCATAAGGTCCATTGAGGCACCTTCTGTAGTGGCAGCTGAATCTGCATGAGTCCCATCCACATCAGTAGGACTCACCTCAGTTATAGGTTGCTAATGAGGGCTAGAGATAAGTGATGTCTCTGGGCTCTGTTGATCTTAGAGAGGGTGTTGGAGATCAACTTCATTGCCATGCAGAGATGTTATCTCTTTATCAGTTTTGAATAGAAGATCAGTAAAAGATAGGGAGGTTAAACCTACTGACCCGGGACCTTAATCAATGTCTACAGGCATTGAGCCTTTAGTGGGGCTGTCCTTAATTGGCTGCTCAAAAGAGTGTAAATACTCATCCTGAGGGCTGAAGGTTTGGGTGTCGGGCTTCTGGGTTTGAGACTGAGGAGACTCAAAACCCATAGTGAGGTCAAAAGAGAAGGATGGAGAGACCTCAGACTGAGTGGGAGCCCATGGTTTCACTCTAGCCTTTTTGGTTTGAACAGGAGGGGCTTGTTCACTCAGAGTAGATTGAACAGGGTTCGTTTGGGGCGTCGTTGGTATGTGATGGTGATAGGTGGAGAAGGCAGTGTTAGCATTATGGTGGAGGTTGCTGGTGTGGGTTCATCACCTGTGGGGTGAACAGGGATGTCACCAGGAGTGATATGCTCAATCATACCTGGAAGTAAAGAGGTGTACCTTCCAGTGAAGTTTCTAGATAGCTTCTTCAAGATTTTGAAGATGGTAGGCCTCATGCTTGGGACAGTCAGAGCAGTTGCACAGACAAGCTAACTCTGGTCCAGTTCACAATTGATGATGTGCTGAAGGAATCTGGGATACAGAAAGAATGTTTCCCTTTGAAGATTCCCAATGAGATTATTCAGCACAAATCTTGAGTAGTTGAAGCGCAGGCCTCTCACCAATCCATGAACTAGGCATCCTAGTTCATATGGGATTTGGTCCCAACCCCTAGATTTGTTGGACAGACAGTGAAGAACAATATGCAGGAGGAACTTCCAGTTGTAGGAGAAATTGAATTTGTAGACTGTCGACCTGCTCACGTCTCCACCATATCCAATGAGGATGTAGGTGCTGTCCAAATCAGGTTTGGGGAATTCTGTAGGAGCTCCGTCATCATGAAGCTCGAGATGCTCCTTGATGAGTTGTTCAGTAATGACCAACTCTTGTCCACAAATGCGTGAACATATTACACGAACTCCATGTACGGTTTCAACTTGACCGTTTTCCCAAAATTCAGTCATTTGATTGGAGTAGACAATGGGATTTACAGTTAGGGTTGTGTAATAGGATGATTGGGTTAGA
This sequence comes from Flaveria linearis, assembly GCA_024085815.1. NCBI lineage: Eukaryota > Viridiplantae > Streptophyta > Magnoliopsida > Asterales > Asteraceae > Flaveria > Flaveria linearis. The sequence continues at coordinate 17,257,381 of CM044017.1, read as the reverse complement.
AAGGAGATGATTTCAAAAAAGTCAGCATCTCTTGAAGAATCAAGATATGCGACTTGATTGTGCTGAGGATTGAGTGCCATGAGTTTGAGCTTGGGTAAATTTTCGGTGAGGTAATTTTTTAGGGTAGTAAAGTGGTAGAAGAAGATGAAGTTGAGTAGTCAGGATTATTTAAATGGGAGTGTAGTGGCGGTAATAGGGGTAAGAATAAGGTGAGGTTATGAACTGACAGTGGCGGTAAGGATTAAATTTTAGTTAAATAATCCGACATCATTAACACAATCTTTACCTTTTATAGTGTGGGGCCCAAAAAGATATCCGTTACATAATAGATTCTCTCTTTTCGAGTGTAAGACTTTTTCGAAGGTAATTTGTCTTCCGAAGGTAATTCTTTCTTCCGAAACATAATTTTGCTTTCGAAGGTAAGGATTGCTTTCCGAATGGGGAGTTTTATAGACTTCGGAAGTAGATCTGATATGAAATCAATCGCTTTTTCCGAGACTAAAAACTCTTCCGAGAAGAAAATTTTCCATGGAGGGATTGTCTTCGGAAGATATTGAAAAATATCTTCCGAGAGTTAATTCCTTTTCGGAAGAAATTTACACTTAGAACATTTCAAAGAGATCTTTTGTAACAGGGCTTAGATTGTATTAATACAAGACATTACTCATTAGAAAGTTTTCAAAAGAGGTATTTTAATTAATGTTTATCATCCCAATAGCTGATATGAGATATTTAAACCTTTGTTCATCAAAAGCTTTAGTGAACAAATCAGCGTATTGTTCATTTGAGTCAACTTTGATTAGCTTGATCAGATTATTCTCATAAATATCTCTAATGAAATGATACCTTATATCGATGTGCTTTGTCTTGGAGTGCTTTACTGGATTTTCAGTGATGGAGACAGCACTATTGTTGTGAATATGGATAGGAGTACTCATGAAGTTGAATCCATAGTCTAATATTTGGTTCTGAATCCACAGCAGCTTAGCACAGCAGCTAGCAGCAGCAATATATTTAGCTTCAGCAGTTGATGTAGACACACAGGACTGTTTCTTGCATTGCCATGAAATGATCCTTCCACCAAGAAATTGACATCCTCCTGATGTTGATTTCTTGTCAATGTTGCAGCCACCATAGTCACTGTCAAAGTATCCGTAGAGATTGAAATTACTATTTCTTGGATACCAAAGACCTAGTTTAGGTGTTCCTTTGAGGTATCTGAGGATTCTCTTTACAGCAGCTAGGTGAGACACCTTTGGAGCAGCCTGATATCTTGCACAAATACTAGTAGCAAACATGATGTCAGGTCTACTGGCAGTAAGATACATCAGAGAACCAATAATTGCCCTATACTGATGTTGATCAGTATCCTCCCCCTCAAGGTCAGGACAAAGATTATGGTTTCTTGGTATGGGTGTCTTGGCTGGTTTACAATCCTTCATCTCAAATCTCTCTAAGATGTTATTGACATACTTGGATTGATTGATGAAGAACCTTTCCTTCAATTGCTTCACCTAAATTCCAAGGAAAAAGTCCATTCTTCCCATGGAACTCATTTCAAACTTCTTATTCATAATGCTCTCAAAGTCTTTGCACATTTGATCATTTGAAGAACCAAATATGATGTCATCAACATAGACTTGAACAAGCAAAATGTCCTTTCCATACTTTCTGATGAAGAGAGTCTTATCAACGATACCTCTAGTGTAGCCATTCTTCAGAAGAAATTGAGACAGAGTCTCATACCACAGCCTAGGTGCTTGGTGCAACCCATAAGAGCTTTATCTAATTTGCACACATAGTTGGGGTGCTGTGGGTCTTCAAATCCTGGAGGTTGGCACACGTAGACTTCCCTATCTATATCCCCATATAGAAAGGCACACTTGACATCAAATTGGTAGACAGTGAAGTTCTTGGATGTAGCATAAGCAAGGAAGATCCTAACTGCCTCAAGTCTTGCAACAGGTGCAAAGACATCAGTATGGTGTTCTCAGCTGGATGAGTATTGTGAATCCTTGTTCTCACACTGAGTCTGCCCTCTTGTTCTCACACCTTTAGAGATATCCCCTATGATGTTCTCAGCTGGATGAGTATTGTGAATCCTTAGCTGAGGAATCACTTCCAGTTGCAGAGATAAATCCAGATTTGACATATTCTGCTCAGGAACTGGGGCACTTTGACCAGCAGCTGTTTCAAAGTCATTCAATGAGGACTGATTGAATGAATGAGAAACATTATCAATTGTTGGCTGTGAATCAGTATTAACAGTTTCCTGTTCCTTCATAATGCTGCTTCCTTCAGCCTGGTGTTGTACGGTGTCACCTGATGAGGTTGAAGGATCAACAGGTGAGTCACTGGTTGAGGCTCCACTATCTCTTGAGATGGTTATACTTTCAGTTATGCCAATAGTGGGAGCTTAATTTGTTGTGGATCTTGGAGAACTTGGAGTAGGTCTGGGTAACTCAAATAGATGATTGTCTTCAGAAATGCTTTGAGTACCTGTTCCAGCTGAAACATTCTCACAAGATGGTTTAGAATAGTTTGGAAACAATTCTAAATCAAAAATATGACCAGGGCCATTCCCCCTAACACAAGGAGTGTGCTCATTAACAACTATATTGGATGATTCCTCAAATTGTTGATTCTTAATGTTGTATACTCTATAAGCTTTAGAGCTAGAAGAGTATCCAACAAAGATGGCATCATCTGACTTTTCAGCAAACTTTGCCAAATTGTCTTTTGTGTTAAGTATGGTACACCTGCAGCCAAAGGACCTTAGAAAGCCAATGAGCGGTGGCCTCTTGTTCCATAACTCATAAAGGGTTTTTCCATGTGGCTTAACTAGAAGAACTCTGTTCTGCACATAGCATGCAGTGCTGACTGCCTCTGCCCAGAATGTTAGAGGTAGTTTGGAATCAGCTAACATAGTTCTAGCAGCCTCAATAAGGGGCTGTTTGGCAGCCTCTTAATCAGCCTCTTAATGGTTCAGATGCTGAATGGTTCAGCACTTAATGGTTCAGACTGTTTGTTTCACGAGCACATGTCTGAATGGTTAAGACATTTGCCTCTGAATGGTTAAGCATTATACAAATGCTGAATGGCTAAGAGGTCTAATGCTGAATGGTTAAGATCTCTTATCTGAATTGGTCAGACATTTGCCTTTGAATAGTTAAATGATATACCAGCTCTTAATGGTTCAGACCTCTTAATGGTTCAGCACTTAATGGTTAAGACCTCTTACTGGTTCAGCACTTAATCATTCAGATACTACCAAACAGCCCCTAAGTGTCCTGTTCCTCCTCTCAGCAACACCGTTTTGTTGAGGAGTTCTGGGAGCACTATATTATCTGGCAATCCATTTTGAGTTACAGAATGAGTCAAGAGTGAAGTTCTTAAACTCAGTCCATTGATCACTTCTAATTATTTTAAGCTTATGATCAATTTGATTTTCTATTTTAAGAATAAAAGATTTTAAAGTTTCAGCAGTTTCATCTTTAGTTATTAAAAAGAATACCCATGTAAATCTTGTAAAATCATCAATAATCACAAGGCAGTATGATTTTCTTATAATGCTCATGATACTTGTAGGGCCAAAAAGATCCATGTGCAATAAGTGTAATGGACACTACTAGAAAAATCGCAAAAGATGACGCGCATTGCGCGTCATCTTGGGGGTCAGATGACGCGCAAATGCGTGTCAAGGAAGGGGTAGTCATAAATGATAGATGACGCGCATCCGCGCGTCATCTGTTTATGACGCGCAAAAGATGACGCGCATTTTATGACGTGCAAAAGATGACGCGCAATGCGCGTCAAGGAAGGGGTAGTCATAAATGACTGGATGACGCGCATCCGCGTGTCATCTATGAAATTTTTATGACGTGCAATAGATGACGCGCAATGCACGTCATAAATTTATCTGTTTTTTTAAATATTTTTTTTATTTTTAATAAATTTACATGCTTTTTTATAAAACAAATTGTCCAATAACACCAAAAGCGAATTCCATTTAATTACCAACAAAATTTACAAAAGTTGTTACATAATATCAACTACAAAGCAAATTCAAATTCATTGCAATACAAATACAAGTTCAAATATTTAATCATATGGCCTACATATAAATGAAATTCTAAGGTACTTCAATAGTTTCTTCCTTTTCTGTACCATTGCTTATAGACCCTTTCGAGAGTGCTTATCCTGTATAAATCAAAAGGTATAAAACATCAGAAAAGTCATGGAATCCCCATTCTTGAATATGGTATCAGATTAACTAGAGGTAAAGAAATGGACATGTTGGATAATGGGCCATTTAAGTACAAGTAGGTTGAGTTGAGTTGAGCCTTAAACATTTCTTTTTGCCTTAAACACTTCCTTTTGCCATTCTTGAATATGTTATACCGGTTAAATTTGCCTTAAACAAGCGAAATGCTTACTATTAAAAAATGCCTGAGTTGTATTAGTATAGTTAATTTATTATCTATTACTATTAAAAAATCATGTTGCAACCTAACTTAAATGCTTACTCTTAAAAAGAACACATCAAGAAGATAGCTTTCTATGGAAGAATGGAGTAAAATTTGACTGCTCGAGAAGATGCTTACTCTTAAAATTTGATTTCCCTACTCTGCTCGAGATGGCTTTCTATGGAAGAATGGAGTAAAGAAATACTTATGTTGGAAGCAAACATAACTCTCATTGATCATGTTACAAACAGGTCAAGAAGAAAAATCACATAAACCTTAAAACAAGAATGTTCTAATATATGTATTGTAAACAATTCAAGATATCAAACAGACTTACCAAAAACGTTCATTTAGATCGTCATAATACGTCCACCGAGAGCGTTCTAAATCAAATCAATAAGATAATAATAAGATGAACTTGCTTTGAAAGTATGTGACCTTGTTATGAAAAGATAATAATAAGATGAACTTGCTTTGAAAGACTTTTTTTATAATTAATACATTCACAGTTAAAGCACCTTTGCTGTCAAAAAGACTTTTTTTATAATTAATACATTCACAGGCAACAAAACAATTTAAAGAAAATAATAATAAAGCATTGCAATATGATATGTTTACGAGTAATTCAGCAAAATAATAATACCATCTAATGTTTGCCCTCATGCATGCTCTCCGAAAACTACACAGCATACAACTGCATTGTTTAAAGAAAATCACATGTGAGAACACATTTAGAAACAGATAACCCCAAATATTACAAGTTAACAAAGGTAAAAATTTTGAACAATCCATCTGGATTTAAGTTTATTTTTTCCTTATATTGATAAGGGCTGATTTATATCATCTCTATCACTTCAAAGTTAACAATACATACAACAACAGCAAGCCAATTAAAGAATCAACTTCTAAACACGAATTACGCAATACTTGAATCAAATCTATTGCGAGAAATAAAATTATTAGAATAAGGGGACACTTACTGATGCTTGACAAAGTTCACCTTGACTCCCGGAAGCTTAGAAAAGCCAGGCCAAATAGTCTCGTTTGGTGTGCCAAGTGTTTTGAATATCATAATAAATTATGCTCTTCGAAACTTGAAAGTATGTTCAGATTATGCTTTTAGATGTGTGTTTGCGTAAGTTTGTGAAAGAGTGTTCTTGCCTCCAAAAATCTTTTTGTCAGCAATAATGTAGTCACAGCTAAATGCAACCACAAATGCTGCAGCAACAAAACCAACAATCTTGCCTGCTGTCATATCTTCAAACTAAAACATTAAAGAGAAAGGAGGGTAAGTTCGATAAAAATGATCAGTGCTTTGATATAATACACTCCATTTCTGAAATGAAGAATCCATGTTTGACTTTTGAGTCTTCAAAACTCAAACTTATATTATACAACTCTTGGGTTGTATACTTGTATACTTTTTAAGTATTTAAAAGAAAAAGATCATCGTATTACACTAAAAAAACTTTTTACCATAATAGAACAGTCTTTACAAACTAAAAACGTTCAAGTTTAAGTTTAAAAAGTAGAGAACTTAACCATTAAAAAAAAGAGTCATTTTGCAGTACTCTACTCATTACCAGGATAGAAGGCTTTTTGCAGAAGCACTTGTAAAAACTGAAAACATAAAATCTAAAAATGTTTTCTGAAAAACTGAATGCATATATACCCCAATATACACATATATATTTTTATCTTTGTAGCATAGGCGTTCAATTGTTCATCAACGGTTTTCATGATTCAAGGTATAGCCTAAAAACTCCACAAATCAGTGAATATAAGGCATTGTTATCTATATATGATAGCCAAGTTTTACTTTATAGCCAAGTTCTACTTAAGTGTCATATACCAGAACAATAATATCTTAAAGTGGGTTTAAGTGTCATGTTTCTCTAAGTTGTGATGCATCAAGCGTCTCAAAATTCCATCCTTTCCAAACTGACTATGTCAATATTCATTTTTTTACATGGTTACCAAAACCATTATGTTGATAATAATCTTATTCAATTAAGGATAGCTGAGTTTAAATATTAATGACTTCTTTCTATTGCAATGGAGTATACATAAGTGTTAGAAACCATTTTCTACATCAAGATAGTAAAGAAAAAACAGAATTAAAAGATGGTAAAAAATTGGTTTCTCAATATATAACAGCAACCTAAGAGCTTGATTAAAAAATATGAACTTCAGCAAAACTAGAATAACCAAAATTTTAAATGAACAATACAAAATTACAACGGGGCACTGAACAACTATTTCGAGACTTGCACCATACCATCAATGCCTAGAGACATTTTACCAGTATCATCTATGCTTGTCCAAACTTAAAAAAAATAATAATAATAAATCTTAACACAAGCTCACTTGCATACTGAAATTGTTAGACTTAACCATGGTCTGCCACTCTGCCATGCCAGCCAGGTCCTTTTGCATCCTTCTTTTGCATTTATCTAAGTATAGGGGTGGCAAATACAACCCTTCAAAAAATTAGTTTTTTTGAATTGGAAAATTGCATTTGGGTAACATCGAATTCTGCAGCAGATCGATTTGGGTATAATCAAATCTACAATCAGTCAAAATGGGTTGCTCTTATAAACTTGCCAACTTAATACAGGTCCAAATTAGCCAACACCACCCACAACCGTGTTTATTACTTCTTAGCTTAGCCCCTCTCTATATTCATGATAAAAATCACACAATTTGCTCGACCTGTATGTCCATCTTAAAGCTGAACAATAAAGTTCTTGTATAGTTCAAATATCTCTCATATATTAGAGAAGCAGACAAACTACAGAAAATCACTCTTTATCTTTGAATGATTCTTTTGTTAATAAGTTATTAACAAAAAATCATTCAAAAAAACACAAACTCCATGTTCCATAAATATCCTTATAAACAAAAAAACATAACCTAGCCTTACAAAAATACATGCCCAACCAAACCTCTACAATAAAAACAAGTTCAACCCCCAACACCTCAACCATTCATCTTTCTCACAAAACCTAAATCTCAACTAATAGACCTCCCTCTAATCCAAAAAACTAATTTACTCTGCAGATTACAATATTAACATCAACCTGTTTATTACCTACTACATGGAATCCTATACAAAATCCAAACAATATTAGCTCAACCTCGCCAAACAAACTCATATAAACATCAAATCCTAGATCGTTTGGTGTAATGCAAGTACTACCTAATAAAAAGACGAGTCACCTCAACGATTCACAAACATCATCTCTCGGATTTCTATGTTACCAAATCAACGGCTTCCATATCGAGATTTACTCGTTCGAAACACAAAATCTTAAATCAGGGAATGTGGGCCAGACTACAAATCAACAAATTCGCTGGTAGTATCGCTAAAGAAAGGAGAATAAATAGTACCTGTGAACCACCGATTAGAGGTGATGGTGATAATATTGTTGTCGAAACCTGCTTCTGCTAGAAAATAGCGCACATATAAGCACAAAGAAGACGAAACATGAATACGTAGATGAACTGAAAAGGTTACCGGAACTCGAATGGTAGGTCGCGGTGACATCAATTGATTATCGGCGGTGGAAGGTCGGCGGTGGCAGGCGCGTCCGGCGGGGAAGATCGGCGGGGGAATGAAGCGGGAGAGGTAGGGCTTTAGTTGAAGTTTTGGAATGAAGTTTTGGAATGAAGCGGGGGAAGTATTATAAAATTTTAAAAAATGACACGTTAAGATGACACGCAAAATGCGTGTCATCCTTTCTAAGAAAATTTTAAAAAATAACACATAATTTATGATACGCGTAAATGCGCGTCATCTTTTTTCGCGCGTCATCTTTTGCGCGTCATCTATTAACAGTTTTCTAGTAGTGGGAGTAGTGATAGAGTTAATACATTTGGATTTGTGATATGTCCTGTGTTGTTTCCCTTTTAGGCAAGCAACACAGTTATCTTTGCAGAAAAACTCCTTTTTAGGTAAACCATGTACCAAGTAATTTTTAGCCAATTTATTCATTGTCTTAAAATTTACATGACACATACGTTTATGCCATAATGTTGACTCATCACTATCAGCTTCGGAAAGAAAGCATGATACTTCACCCATAGGAGAAGCATTGTTCATATCTAGCTTGTACATATCCTCTTTCCTGGGAGATAATGCACTCATGTTCTGTGAAAAGCATTTGGTGCTTTTGATCACAGAATTGAGAAACACTTAACAGATTATGTTCAAGCTGTTTGACAAAGTGAACTTTGTCAACTTTTAATTTACCATTGGATATACTCCCTCTGCCAGAAATATATCCTCCAGCCTCACCTCCAAATTGGACAGGTCCTCCATCATAGTTCTGGAACTGTTGAATGAGAGATCTGTTCCCTATCATGTGCCTGGAGCATCCACTGTCTACAATCCAGACATTGTTGTTCTTGTCATATGGATTTCCCTGCGCATAGGATGAGATTGTTAGTTTTGTTTGGAAGCCCAAGCCTTGCTGGTCTTGGGTTCTTCCAAAGTTAATGACATAATTAAACCAAAAGATATGCATTAGGGTTCAATGAGGGTCTTTAAAGAAGAGGTTTGGGCTGCAACATCGTCCTTGATCTTCTAGTCCATCCTTTGGTTGATTTTGGATGATGAGCTTGTTGAAGCTTTTGCAGCATGATCTTCTTCCGAAGCTTCTTTCTTTTCGGAAGAAGCCTTCACCACCTTTTCTTCCGAAACAATCTTCTTCTGGGATGGTTTCATGGGAAATTTATTATTCTTCCGAACCTTAGTAGCTTTTGCTTCCGAAGCCATTTTCCTTTCGGAAGAAAAATTTTCTTCCGAAAGCAATCTTGCTTCCGAAACTTGCTTTCCCTTCTTCATCACTTGAGCCGTTTGAAAAGGTCCAAATGTGAAACCTTCCCTGACTCCTTCTTTTCTAGCATTATTTTCATAATATGTGCTTGCAGGATTGTAGTAACAATCTTTTGCCATGTGGTTTTGCAGACCACACATTATGCACACAATGTTAGTCTTTAAGGAATGTGAGGGTTGCTGTTTCATGGGCTTCTTCTTTGCTTCAACAACTTTTCCTTTCAACTTCTGATCCTTTGGCAGGACAGGAGTGCTGGTATTACACTCCTTTCCTGAATCGAAAGTACCTAACGCTTGGAATCCAGCTGAGATGAAGACAACTTTTTGCTTTGGGTCAATCTTCAGCTTGGACTCAGCCACTTTCTTAGCAGTTCTTTTAGCAGCTTTAGCTCTGCTTCTTCTGGCCTTAGTAGTTAGGATTTGGTTTTCACAGGAGGAGATGAGTATATCTTCCTGTTCCTTCCTTGTGGTGGCCACTATTGTTGCTTCATCCTTCAATTCTAATAAGGAAGGGTTAGCAGTTGGAACCTCTTGCTCCTTAGTACCATATCTAGGTTGTCTAATAGACTCATAGGAGTATGGTGGAGCAATTTCATTGGTTCCCAACCCTTCTTTGTTCTGATAACAGAGTTTGGAATGGGAGGATGATGCAAGAATAGCTTGGAAGTTTTGCTCAGAAATAGCATGCTTCCTGGCCTGAGCCTCAGTAGTGACAAGCTGGTCTTGAGCCTCAGACAATTTGGATATCAGATCCCTGATTTGAGTCTTGTAGTTGGTGTGTTCATGTTTTAAAAGAGATACAGTTTTTTCTAACTCTTCAATTTTCTTTTGGTAGTCAGATTCAGCTGTTTTAAAATCAGATTTTAAGATATTTAAAGACTCAATGTCAGATCTGATTTCCATATTATAGTCCTGATAAAGTTTAACTTTAGCTATATAGGCTGGAGTACAAAGATATTCATATACCTGAGCATCGTCTGTTCCAGCCATGAGAGCTTGAGCAGGAGTCACATCCTGTACCATGAAGCTTCAGTCAACATCTTGAGCTATTGCAGCTGTTTCAGTTGACTTTTCATCTGGCCTTGAGGTTGAAGGATGTGTGGAGGCCTGTGGGGTTCCCAGATTGTTCTTGGGAGCCTTGCATTCCCTTGCAAAGTGACCGAGTTGGTTACAGTTGTAACACTTTGCCTTGGTCTTGTCAAACCCAAACTTGCTGGTAGTTGGGTTTTGAGGGAATTGCCTTCCAGTTCTCTTAAAGAACTTCTTAGCTCTATACGTTAGAAGAGCCATCTGTTGAACAATGTCCACGTACTGTACATCGTCTGGACTGAAACACTCAAGATCATCAAAGTAGTATTAAAAATCACCAGAATGTCCACTTCCTGAGACAAAGGCACAACTTTCCTGAAAGACATTGTGTTGAGCCTTTTGAGATCTTGGAGTCTCAGGGAAAGTGATGTATGGTCCAGAAGAGTAGGATGGCTGCTGGTGAGTCAGGTAATGCTGAGGTTTTGGGGTTAATGAGCCTTCAGCAACCATTAAAGATTTGCTAGCAGGAAGACTCATGGGTCTGCTTGTTTGGTGGCCCTTCTTACTCTCCATCTCTATGCGATATCCATCGAGGATGCCATAGAGTTCAGTCATGGTAAGAGTGTTTAAGTTTTCTGTTCTCTTGATAGAGACACAGTAGAATGTCCACTCGTTTGGAAGAGCACTCATGAACTTTCTAGCAAGATCTCTAAGTTCGGGAGTGATCTTTACAGACTGAAGTGAAGAGATAAGATCCATGTACCTGAAGTATTACTAGCTGAGGGTCTCTCCAGCAATATGAGTGAAGTTCTCGAACTGCTACTTCAGTGAGTCCTTCTTTGAGTTGTTAGAGTTTGAATACATCAGAGTAAGTGCATCAAACAATTCTTTGGCAGTCTTGCAATGCTCGAACCCCACCATAATGGAGTTTGATATTGCAGTCATAAGAATGGTCATAGCATTGCTGTCGATGTCCATCTTCTTTTTGTCTTCATCAGAGTAATCCTCAACAACCTTGTCTATCATGACACCGTTTCCACCAGATGCTGGCACCTTTGGCTTACGGGCCATTGACAATGGAGTTCCACATTTTGCTGTCTTGGTATCTGATGAAGCCTTCCATTCTTCTGCTCCAAGACCGGAAATTTTCAGGAGTGATAATGGGAGCCTTTGTCATAGTTCCCATCTCTACTTCGGATTTGTTGAGGGCCATTTTGAGTGAGTGAGTTGTAGGGAGAAGTGAAAAACAGGTTGATTTGGATGGTTAGATCACGCAATCAAGAGCCTAAAGAGCTCTGATACCAATTGCAGGATTTAACACTTAGTTTTCTCTCAAACTCACCTTGAACAACACTCGTGTAAAGGTAGAGTCAATAAGAGTTTATCACAATATAGCAAGTAATAAGAAACACAAGAAGTAATTTTCAAGGTACTTTTATATATTGCTTCTCAACTCAAGTATTACAAGACTCTTACAAGCTCTGTTTAAATGAGTTACAATGAGAACTTATATATAATACTACCTATAGCCAGTTATACTTTGATACCAGCTGGAATCCTATAACTAAAGCCTATACTACAAGACTATAGTTTAAGGTATCTCGGATAAAGTATTATCTGAGATATGGTAGTCAGGACACGTCCCTGACTTACCTTTTGTCACCAACTAAAGTTGGTAACCTATACTATCATAAAAGGTAAACAGTGGAATGAGGTATGGTCAACTACATGGCTCTTTAGGAAGAGGCCATGCTGTATCTGCAACGGAGTGTCAGAGACCATACTTGTATCCACTGGTTCATAGCAATGTCTTCCGAAGGTTAAATGACTTCGGAAGAGCAAGTACTTCCGAAGCCACTTATACTTTGGAAGAGATTGCTTCTTCTGAGACTTGGACACTTCTTCTTTTCTTAGCTTCGGAAGTAGAGTTCTGTCTTCGAAAGTTGATCTTTCACTTTGTCTTCGAAAGAATTCTACTACCCTCGGAAGTTCCATCCTAAGCTTCAGAAGTCTTTGTATGTAGTACCAAAAATTATCTAAGTGAATTGGTTTTGGTTGCACCGGCCTTCTTCTTGATCCAACAAATATATTAAGGAAATCTATGAAGTTATGATGATTTGGTTGTGGAGATTGAAATAAAGATTAGGGCACGATCAGTGGTGCATCTAACAAAAAAAAAACTAGGGGCATCCTATTTTTTTTGGATACCTCCATTTAATCAAGAATTTTTTTACGGTACATTCATTCAATAATAAAATATTTTTTTGTCAACAATAACTTGTTTAGAATGAAAATTTTAAGGGACCGTTCTCTATTGCTAATTATAAAATCTTTTTGATATGGTCCAATTTAGGTCGGGTCGGATCACACAACAAGAAGACAATAATTCAAATTAAAACAAATAACATTCAACACTATGGGTATAAATGAGACATGCAAAGTCATGAGTTAGTCGGGACCGGCTCGCCAAAATCTCGAATCAAACCAAGCTTAAACAAGCTTAAGCTTGAGCTTATACTATTTACGTTTAATAACAAGCTTGAGTAAGAGCTTTACGTAACGAGCCCTCTTGAAAGGAACTTTTTTTTCACATAATTCTTACTTTATATATATATATATATATATAATCATTATTATATAAAAAATATGATAAAAATAATTAAATTATAAGTAAGGGGATCTTAAGCCGAGCTAGAGCTTGAAAAATTCCAAACTGAAACAACTCGAGTATTTAAATTAAAGTTTTACACAATACAGGCTCGAGCCTTACAATGAAAACGCAACACGAGCCAAGCTCAGGCACGAGATCAAGCGCCTTTATGTTGATACACTCCCAGACTCAACACGACTTGTCTACACCTCTATTTAACGGTCCTGATAACATTTAAATAATTAACTAATCTAATGTAGCAATCTACTAATCAATAATCTAATAATTAATCTATTAAATAATCAGCTAACAAGATAAATGTTTTAGTTATCCAAACTAATTGTTTATATTTGTTACTTATTGTATGGGATCGTTTTATAATAATTGGGTTGTTCTCATAATTTCTTAGGGGTTGTATAAACTTTTTTTAATTAGGATTGAGCTTTAAATCTTATATTAATTTGGCTATTTAAATTTGAGACGCATCCTATTTTTTTGCTGAGGGATATCTTGATACATACAACGATGAAAAAAATATTTTTAGTACACTTCGGAACGAGATTTTAGGGGTAGTTTAGGGTTAGCCGTGCTACTAAGGGTGTTCATCGGATCAGATAACGGATTATTCGAATTTGAAAATTTCATGATCCTATCCGAAATTCGATCCGATTCGAATATGGACATCTCTATCCTATCCGAATAAATCCGAATTCAATTCGGATCGGATTCGAATATATCTTAATAATCCGAATTTATCCGAATAAACCAAATAACAAATTTTCCTATTCTTTTTGTTCCTAATTATTTTTGGTTAATTTTTTATTCTTAGCATTTTATAAGTTTAAAATAACAAAAAAAATATAAAACCAGGAAATACAAATTTGACTTGAACACAAATCGAAACATAATAGGTAATTGTGTAGAACCCAAAGACTAAAATCTCTATTTCAGAACAAAAATCGATTATTGTATAATTGTTTAGGATTAAAGGACATTCGGTATTGAGTTAAAAACGTAATAGGTTATAAATGAGTATTAGGCTAAAAACATAGTTGAATTCTTATTCGGATTAATCGGATATCCAAATAACCCGAAAAAAATTATGATATCCGAAATCCGAATAAGATATCCGATTCAGATGAAATCCGAAATCCAAATAAGATATCCGATTCAGATGAAATCCGAAATCCGAATAAGAAATTAGATTTTGATGCGGATTGAATTTCGAATATTTTTGAATGTTGGATTTTCTGAAGAGGCATACGGGCTACCAATTAGATCCGCCGTTGGGCACAATGCCCCTTGAAATAGCATAGTTAATTTACATACATCTCAAGGAAAAATGCACAATTAACCTTACAAATAAGCTTTTGTTTATGTCTCGCTTTATGCAACTTTTGTGTAATTCTTTATTCTTCTAGTTGTCATTCTTTCTTTGTCACTTGGTGTTAATTTCTTGTTTCTCGTTACATTCATTGATTTTTCATCCTCATTGTATAATGATTTTTGGCCCTTTTATTCTCCTCGAATCAAATTTCAAGCGGGATTAGCAAGCACGGTCAAAATCATGTTTGATTCTTCCTCATTGATTGCTTATGGATCGATTCTAACCCTTGCTCCGATACCAATTGTTAGATACGAAGGAGCAATTGGTGTCTTCGTGATGACTTGAATTAAGAGCAAGGGTATTTAAACAACCAGGTGAAACGGTGCATTAAACCAACACACCCTTTCGAATAATGGTTACATACTATATTAGTCACATAATATAATAATATGTAACCCTTACTTAATCTGTCACATAGTTTTATATTATTGTTTAGTGTTATCAGTGCTCATATAAGAACAAAAGTCAGCATAAAATCAAGATTTTTGGTTGTAAAATTGGTTTTTAAGACTATTCACATATATTACGAGTAAATCAAAAGGATTACGGTTCACTAACCACATTCGAACAGAACAAATAACCAATGGTTACGTTAATCATTTTCCAGAAATGGCATCTTATTGTTTGGGTTCGGTTATGTTTGTGTTGTCACCTAACAAGTGAACTGATATGTTTTTTTAGTGTTTTATTTTTTTGTGAATGTTTAATTTGATATTGTTAATGTTAGAAAATCTTTAATAATCATAAAATTTTAAAATTTAGGACTAAATATATATAAAATTTATTGGAACGTTCTACTACAGTCGAAGACCAAACCTAGGTAAATCAAGCTTAAAAATGAAGAAGCAGTGATCTAGCGGTTATCTTTTCGTTTTTCATAATGACGTTTGGAACTACTACCATTACTCGGGCAAGCCTTCCTGAAACGGATTGTCAACTGTCCATACTGATTTTGATGCTCCAATTCACTTAGAAACACCATTGCAAGAAAACCAACCGTTACGAGAAAACTCCATTGAGTCAGGTTTAAAGCTGAGACCTTAAAGATCTCACGCTCAAACCGTCACCCATATCATTGAAGGGGAAGGCCAATTGCGGTTATCTTTCAGTTATGAGGTAGAACTCAACATAATCGTACGCACTAATAATTATTTATTAAACTTTAAAATCCAAATAACATTGCATTTTATCATCCAACAATTTTTTGAAACCTATGTCATGCAAAAATGGTGCACAAAATGAGCTTTTGATTTTTCCTTTAATTAGTTGAATCATGTGTTTATCAAACTTGTGATCTCATTTGTAACTAAACAAATCACATTCAAAACTCACTTCCACCTTTTTAATTCCAACTAGAACAAATAATTTAGGTTTACAATTAGGTTAATCTATTGTTTAACCAAACAATCCACCAAATATAAACCTATTTCAAGACTCTTTGATCAAAATTAGTTATTGAATCCATTATTGTTTTTTGAAGTAGATGTCATTATATCATGAAATTTTAGTTAATTAGAGCATGCTTTTCTTGCCTTTTCATCGACCCGTTTAACCGTTCCTTTAAGTTCATCGTCTTTGCGCATTTCTATTATTAGGATGCAAAACACATAATGCAATCTTCTTTCCTTTCCGGGCAACTCTTGATCTAACATACAATCGTGATCATGGTAAGGCCTCCATGTTGTGACAAGATCAATATGAGAAAAGGATCATGGAGCGAAGAGGAGGATGCCCATATGCTCGCCTTTGTAAACAAACAACCAACAACTAGTTGGCAAGTCGGGGCTCCAAGAAAACCAGGTTATTTAATTTGTTTCTACATATACTACGAACCAATATTATGTATCTATGCAAAAACCAGTTCTTAGGATATAATGTTTGTGTTTTTTGTATAATAAAAGGATTAAGAAGATGTGGGAAGAGTTGTAGGTTAAGGAAAACAAATGCAACGAGGAATGATAACATTAGGTATGAAAACTTTACGCCACAAGAAGAGGAGATGATCATCAAGCTTCATTCCGCTATAGGAAGCAGGTTTATCCTTTTTTTCTTTAACATTTTCTTCTTACTTCTATTAGAAAGACAGTTATTTTGATATTAGATGTAGATGTTAGAACATACACTATGCATGATGAATCAAGTAAACAATAATAGAAATTAATGGCCGTCTATAGGGACATTTTGATGAAACCCCTAAATATAAGAAACAATTAATTGCACAAATCCACATATATAGTGTTCTATCTTCACTACATTTAATTAACATCATTTACAAATTGCAAATAATATTTTATGTAATCATATTGGTTAACAAGGTATTGATAGGGTGAGTACGTTTTACAAAAGAAAATGTGCATTTTATGCTTTTTTTTGTTTTTGAACGAAGGTTGTCGTCCAAGGTGTTTATAGGAAAGGTTTGAACCCGGGTCGATCTTTTGGGAGACCTTTCGAGCACCATACCACTAGACATATGTTTTATTGATGTTATATGTTTCTTTTCTAGGTGGACAATTATAGCCCAACAACTTCCAGGAAGGACGGAAAATGATGTCAAGAACTACTGGAACACGAAACTAAAAAAGAAGTTGTCATCAATGGGGATTGATCCGGTCACTCATAGGCCGTTCTCTCAAATGCTCGCTGACTATGGCAACATAAGTGGACTTACACGAACCCAAACTAGAATGGGTTCGCTCGGTAGGGACAACAAGAACGCATTCTTCATGTCGAATCAAGAAATCCAACAAGTCCCTATGGAAACATTGTTTCCTAGTACTTTCAACAACAACATTGTCAAACTCGAACCACCAGAAGTTATCAAAACCGATTCACTCGATCTTCTAACTCAACTCCAAGCCATCACACATGTCAAAGACTCATCAACCAACCAAGAGGTCTCTTTTCCGTTCCATCTTTCTATAGCATCATCTTCATCATCTTCTTCAAGCACTTGTTCAACCTTGAATGAAACAACTCCACAACAAGCATTCAACTGGCGCGAGTTTCTAATCGAGAATGCACAAGATGAAAATGTGAATGATGAAAGACCTGACTCTGAAATAGTTGGAGGGATCGAGTTAGTTAAAGGTAACAACACCATGTCGATGAATGGTGTTAAAGAAACAATGGACGAAGCTTGTGACGGGTCGTTTGTGGAGGCGATGCTAGATGGTGACCACGACATGCTCTTGGACTTCCCTGGGCTTATGGGTGAACCGCCTTATTACTAGAATTCGGATTGGTTCAACTTTAGGGGGTTAGAATAATGGTTTGTTCTATTAAGGTATATGAGCCTTTTACAAGACCCTTTTGAAAAACAATAGTAAGTTGGTTGGTTTACTCTTATGACGTATTTTAATGGAATCATTTTTCAAAGCATTCGTATTTAAATCCAGAGTAAAGACATATTACTGTGGATGTAACAAGTTCAAATTTGGAAAAGAAACCATTATGATCATCATGTTAATCATAAACATATACAACTTCAATACCAATGTTATTAGGCTCGGATCGGACTGGCCGGGACCAGGTTTCGGTTGGGCCACCGGTCCGATCCACCCCAACTCGTTTCCTTCTTCAAGAACCGGTCAGTTCAAACCAGTTCGGCGGTTGGACTGGGAACCGGAAACCTATTTGGATCGGATTTTCAATTTTTTGTTATTTTAATGGCTTTCACGGATAGGTCGGATGATAAATTTCAGCGTTGGATGTATAATTATTGTTTATAGCTAATAAAAATACATATAAAGTACTTGATTTAATTATATATACAACTATATATAATATAAATATTTATAAAATTTATAATATGATCCGGTTTTTAAATCCGGTCAGATTAATCGACCAGTAAAATGACCGGTTCGTTATACGATCCGGTTCTAAAAACATTGTTTAATACTTTTACCGAGTAACTTTTGTAACATCACTCTCAAGAAATTTGGAATATTTATAATGGTTTTCATAAACCATTAGAAATCGACTGAAGTGTCCACTATGAAGTAAATTGGGTGTTCTAATTGGTCTGAAATTCGGTTTTGTAGGATCTTTGAAAATCAAGAGGTTGAATTTAATTGTGGGACTTCTACACTTGATACAATTATTGATTAACTGGATAGAACTGTGATCATTCCGCAAGTGAATATGCAGTGGATAATTGACAGCGATGAACAATAATCTTCACTCATTCTTTTATACAAACATTATTTTGGTTTACAACAATACATACATATAGTTATTGTAGGATTTTGGAAGGGAAAACTCCAAAATATTCGTTTGATCATTATTTTTTCTCAAAAAGTTACTTTAACACTCTATTTCATTAATATCCCTTCAAATCCTGCCCGTATTTTAAAGGCTTTGGCTCATATTCTAAGGGCTTCCATCCGTAATGTAAAGGCTTCCGCACATATTTCAAGGGCTTTTGTCAGTTTTTTAAAGATTTCTACCTGCGGATGTGATATAGGACGTGCATGTTTTCAAGGTCAGATATGATAGACTTGCACCTCTCTGAGCACATGATCGAGGATAGGAGTGAGTGGAGGCGTCGAATAAAAATTAAGGAATTTTAGTGGGATTTGTGGGTGGGACGGGTTTCGGTTACATGTGGCGGGACCTCCCGCGTCAGGTGTAGTTTTTCGTTCATCTACCCTTTTTGGGTGTTACACGTCGCTTTTTATGATGTGCACCATATCTAATTCTGTATGTGTTATTTACCTATGTGTTGTATGATATGTATTTATGATTGTTATGGGTACTGTCTTTGCTAACCAGTCGGGGGTCTCTTCGGAAGCGGTCTCTCTATCTCTCAGGATAGAGGAAAGACTTGCCACCACATACCCCTCCTAGACCCTGCTTTTCAGCGGGATACACTGGGTATGTTTGTTTGTTTGTTTGTTATGTTTTCAAGGTCAGATGCCCGTATTTTTAAGGTCGAGGCTCGTGTTTGTGAGTTCAGACGTTCGTATTTTGGGGACACCTGTGTTTAGGGGTTGTACGCCTTTCTTTTAGGGTCGTATTTTGAGCACCAATATTTTCAGGCCGGTCATCCATGTTTAGAGGAAAACTTGTAAAATGGAAAAGTTAAAAGGGTTATTTTGAAATAAATTATGATAAAAATACACTTTAAGAACTATCCCATTCTGAAAATTAAGAGATTTGTGGTAAAGGAGCTCGAATCCACGAGAGATTGGTTGATTCTGGTGCAAAAGGCGCGAGGCAAGTCCACTTGAAAAGTCATTGTGAATTTGTGGAAAAGAAACATGAGGAAACTATCCGTGAAAAGAGAATTTGTTAGGAACCATTCGAGCACCACCCTTTATAAAACAAACAAACAAACAAACAAACCCAGTATATCCCACTCAAGAGCAGGGTCTGGGAGGGGTAGGTGTAGGCAAGTCTTTCCTCTATCCAGATAGGTGGAGAGACCGCTTCCAAAGAGACCTTCGACTCACTATCAAAAGCCATAACGCTAGCGAATCAGTATATAATCAAAGATACGATAAATGATACAGCACACAACATACAACATACAGTAAAATATCACCAAAAGGAAAAAAATGAACAAGCATACATCATAGAAGCAGCAAGATTCCCCTAAAAAGGGCAGAAGCGGGCTACATACACAACAGGCCCCGCAACACGCAATCAAAAAGTCCCTTTCTAGATGCAGAACCCATTAAAAGTCTTTAATTTTAATTCTATGCCTCCGCTCACTCCTATCCTCGATCATGTGCTCAGAGAGGTGCAAGTGTACCATATCTCTCCTAATTATCTCTTCCCAAGTCAACCTAGGTCTTCCTCTACACTTCCTACCCTCTAAGATGATGTTCTCGACTGCTCTAACCGGTGCAGCCATTGGTCTTCTCTTGACATGCCCAAACCATCTTAATCTTCCCTCTCGTATTTTATCTGCAATAGAAGCCACTTCTAACTTCTGACGAAACACTTCGTTTCTTATCCGATCCATTTTTGTGTTTCCACACATCCACCTCAGCATTTGCATTTCTGCAACCTCTATTTGTTTCTCGTGCGATTTTTTTATGGCCCAGCAGTCTGTTCCATATAGCATAGCTGGGCGTACCGCCACTCTGTATAGTTTTCCCTTTAGTTTCGCTGGAAACCTCTTATCACATAGAATTCCTGATGTTGCTCTCCACTTGCACCATCCTGCTTGAACGCGGTGTGCTACATCGCTATGTATCTCTCCGTCCTCCTGCAGTTACGAGCCCAGGTATTTGAACCTAGACGTTCGTGGGACCGGCATACCCTGGATACTGACTTGGGTGTCCTCTTCCGCCTCGTCACCAAAGTTGCAATGCATGTATTCCGTCTTAGAGCGACTTATCCTTAATCCTCTGTGCTCTAGTGCTGCTCTCCACTGCTCTAGCTTGTCGTTAAGTATCATTTTAGATTCTGATATTAATACAATATCATCCGCAACAAGCATGCACCACGGGGCTGACTGTTGTATAGATTTGGTCATCTCATCCAACACTACTGTGAAGAGAAATGGGCTCAATGCAGATCCTTGGTGGAGTCCCACTTCCACTGAGAAGGTGTCTGTGTCTCCTACCGGTGCTCGCACACACGTTTTTGCCCCGTCATACATATCCTTAATTATTTTGATATACCTCACTGGTACCCTTCTAATTTGTAGACTTTCCCAGATTAGTTGTCGCGGAACACTGTCATATGCCTTTTCTAGGTCGATAAATGTCATATGAAGGTCCCTTTTCTTTTCTCTATATTTCTCCATTAATCGCCTTACGACGTGTATGGCTTCTGTTGTAGAGCGTCCTGGCATAAATCCAAATTGGTTTATCGCTATCTGACACTACTACAAAACTGTTAATAGATGACGCGCAAAGAATGACACGCAAAAAACGATGACGCGCATTTACGCGTATCATAAAATATATGTCAGCTTTTAAAATATTTTTAGAAAAGATGACACGCATATTTGTGTGTCATCTTTGTGTGTCTTCATTTTTTAAAATTTTTGGTAACCTTCCCCCTTTTTCAATATACACCGCGCCTTCTCCTCCTCCCCTCAAATCCCCCAAATCCATCGACCTACCCCAAATCCCTACAACCGGACACCCAAATCGACCGACCCCCCACCACCACTGCAGGCCGGCGCAGCCGACGCCCACCATCAGCAACGCCTGCACTCTTCTCCTCTCCCCAACCCTAAAAAATATGTAATAAGAGAGAGGCATGGAAGATGGTAGCAATTGCCGATAAAAAATACGTAATAAGAGAGAGGCATGGAAGATTCTCAACACTTTGGCTTCAAAATCCCCAGATCTACTCTTATGCATTGTGTTTGAGTTTATTCTTTAATGTAATTGCAGCTCATGGAATGGGAACAACATACAAGGATGTTACAGTTACTCGTAAGATTATGAAGAGTTACAGATTTCTTTTTTGGAACCTTTTTATCCTGCTGCAAGGATGTTACAGTTAGTAGTTTCCCCCTTCTTCTTTTGGGGCACGGCTATGGTGGCGATGAAGGGGGTTTTGCCCAAAACAGGACCGCTATTCGTGTCATCGTTTCGGTTGATTCCTTTGGGTTTGTTGTTGGTGGCGTTTGCAGCTTCGCGTGGGAGAAAGGTGCCTTCGGGAGTAGAGGCTTGGGTGTCTATTGCTCCCTTTGCTCTTGTTGATGCTACTTGTTTTCAGGTGAATTTGATTCTTGAACATCAATTGACTTATGTTTTTTTGAGTCTGATCCAAATATGTAAAGAAGTAATAGATACGGTGATAGTAAAATATTAGTAGTTATACAATCATTTGATAGTGCTTTTGTTTTCACTAGAATCAAACTTACTCAAAATTAATTAGATAACAAGTAAATCTTATGCAGCAGGTAGGTTGTCTAAGATCATTATCAAACTTTTGATTATTTCTTTTAATCCGCATAATGTTTTTGTAGTTACTTGATGATTATTTGATCAGATCTGTGTGTATTGTTCTTGTCAACAAGCAGGTGGCGACTAAAACAATTCATTGTAGTTATTTATTGTGTTCTCATTGCTTTTACTATAAAGTTTCATGTATGCTTTAAAGTGGATTACAAATGGATTCTTCTCAACTACTTAACTATTAAGGAAGAAAATGGGTGTGCACTATCACTTGAAAAAAAATCAAAAATAGAGAGAAAAGGATGATTAGCGGATATGCTTTCTAGCATGTGCTTCTGCATCTAGTCTAATAGGATGATATAGGATTAAGTTCCTATAAAATAATAAACTAATTTTAACTTTTATTCTAGTAGAGCCTACTAGAGCATGTTGATATGATTCTTGATGTAGGTTTTTCCAACTAACTTGTAGGTAGGGTGTCAAATCAACTGTTTTGATTTTCAGATATTCAAATAATAATTTCTTATATCTGACTTTTAAATATATGAAATTTTGGATTCAGATTTTGACATCAGGTATTCGAATTTTATATATGTAACTTTTTGAAATATTTTTCAAAAGAAAAATTAAATATTTTTGTAACAACTTCTTTGGGATATTTGAACTTTTTTCAAAGATAAACAAAATAACTAAAAAAAAATAGAAATTTCTAATTAATATGTATATATAATAGTTTCTAGAAAGTATTTCATATAACTTAGATATATGAAATATCTAAACTTTTTCAAAAACACCATCTGAATTTGAATCCGAAAAAATCGACTATCCGAATTTTCAGATATTTCACGTTTGAAATTTCAAAATTCGAGTTTGATTTTGGATTCGGATTTTTTTCCACACGCTACCAGATGTTCATAAATTTCACAACTCGCTTGTAATCAACTCGGTAAAACTGTGTCATAAATCACTTAATTAAGCATACCTCTAAAGTTGTATCCCTAGTCTTATCAAGACAGTGAGGTTTTGGACCTAACCTTAGCCTTAAAGCTTAGAAAAGTGAGATAGCATGGGTGGGATATGACCATCCACCCCCATAATGGTGTCCTCAATGGATAACGAGATAACCTTATCCGCTTATCTTACCCCACCATGTTTTCATACCACCACACAACCATTATTCAGCACCAACCCACATGCACCCTATATATAATTAAGAGACCACGTTTGTTAAAGGGTCCCTTTATTTAGACACCCCTTAATTTTAAATCAACACCCCTGTCCCCTATACGCCGCGTATGGGTCCATACGCGGCGTATAGGGGACATTGTTGATTTAACGTTTTATACCCTATACGGCGCGTATGGGTCCATACGCTGCGTATAGGGTATGTTGTTGATTTGACGTTTTATACCCTATACTCGGCGTATGGGACCATACGTAGCGTATAGGGTTTGACATTTTATACTCATACGTGACTTATGACCCATACGTGGAAGAGCTATACGCCGCGTATGGAACCATACGCGGCGTATAGCTTATATATTTATTTTTTTTTTAATTTTTTGAGTTTTTATTTTAATATATACAATATGAATACAATAATAAAATTAAAATTCAAATATATAATTCACATATTACAAATTATAAATTAAAATAAATTTATATAAGCCGGGGGTTCTCGGTTATTCTCTATTATTGCGTTGTATTCCGAGATACGAATCCTATACATAATCTCCCATTCTGCAGCACGTACGCTTCGGTTAAGAATCCAAAGATTACTTAATGTTGGCATCGGATAATCTCCTTCTAACTTAACGTGGACGAAATGATTGTTGTTGACATGAACAATCGAAACGATATGATGAGGCATGACAGTTTTCGGATCAGCCCATAATGGGAAAAATGTTTGACAACCATTATTGCTTAGTAAATGAAGAATAACCCCAAACTTTTGAGCAACCACTAATCCCGTATACGGCATTATCATCCAATGTTCTTCTGGTGCAGGTTCCACACTTTGCCAATCGATGGTGTGACGTAATTCGTTATACTGTCCGGGGTACAAAGTATCGAAAACTTCTCTGTACTCCAATTCATGTCTGTCCAACTCTTCTAAAAGCTGTGTCCGCACATACATCCACTTATTTTCGTCAAACCCTAAGCCTAAAGCTATTGATCGAAAACCACAATTCCCATCGGGTCGGACATCTCGTATACGTGAAATATACTGATGAAAGATTGACGGAATCCAATTTTTTAACCTGTTTATATTGTTTAATTGGTTATCTCCGACAATCGAAGAAAACTCATTAGTACCCCGTGATACTTTAGATGAGGTTGAACGACTACGTTGCATGGCAGGCTTCTGGGGCTTTACAGCTGAACTTGTTCTTCCGGAAATGTGAGACGCAATAAACGAGCTATGTCTCGGCATGTCGCACGTACTTTGTTGAGTGTCGTACTTTTGTTGTTGAACCTTTAACGTTGGACGACCGCGAATATCTGTTTGAACAACAGGCGCTTTTTTGTTACTTTTCCATGGATACACAATTTTTTTTATTTTTTCCACCAAACTAAATTTTACAGCTGCGGGTTGTGTCATTATTTGTTGTTTCACCCGTTCCATTTCTTCTTCAACATCAACTTTTTCATCCACCGTATATGATGGCTTAATGTTATCAAGCTTCGTCCAAAATACGTCAATTGCATCTAATGGAATTTTAGTGCCTGCATTATAAAGTATAAATTAATACATAATTTGTCACTTTAATAGAAAAATGATAATGATGGAGCGACTATTACCAGAATGTTCATATTTTTCCAGCCGACAAGCACAAGGCAAGCCACAACTAGTGAAAAGATGACAACCACATGTTGCATTTGCAGAGCGCATCACATGCAATTTAGTGTTTTCGGCAACTAATAAATCAAGAGCTATGTGTGAAACCTTGCCTCTTAAGTAATCAAATAGCGGAAGTTTATGATGATTCATGGTTTTAATTTTGCTTGTCTCAAAGCTTTCTTTTAAATTTACCTCTTGTGCGTTCACCAATTGATCTACAAACTCCACAAGTCTATCCAGTGAGCTATTTGTTGATTTAAGATATCTTTTTAAATTTGCATGTTGACTCTCCACCCTATTTGTTGTGCGTTGGCCAAAATTGCGGTTCAAGTTAGTCCAGGCTGATACAAACATTTCTTTGTAACTCTCTAACCAGTTTCTGTTTATATATGACAATACCTCTGAAAATATAATAAATCACGCTTAAATTATATATTGAAAATATAATAAAACATAATTAAAATTTAATAAAAACTTACTTTCTCGATTCGCTTCAACTAATCGTTCGTAAAGAAGGTTATAGTTATACTCGTAAATCTCCGCCGTGGGAGACTCACACAAACGTGCCCATGCATATTTAAACTTTCTCCAGTCATCTTTCGTAAAACTTGCTTTACAGTGTTTCGCGATATTTTCATCAATATGCCACCTGCATAAACACTTTGAAGCATTCGGAAATACTTTAACACATGCGTTCATTAAAGCGAGATCTCTGTCTGTTATTATGACGCGCGGCTCCATACACTTGCTTAACGTATCTTTCAATCTATTAAGCACCCATTCAAAATTATCTTCCCGTTCTTTGCTAATAAACGCATGAGCAACACAAAATGTCTTGTGTGTGGAGGTCACACCAACAATCTGAACAAACGGAAGCTTGTACATGTTTGTTTTATATGTAGCGTCTATCATCAGCACGTGCGGAAATGCACGCCAAGTGTCGTATGATTTAGGATGACAAAAAAATATATCTTCTACGACATTAGTATCGGGATCTTCTCGGGTGTAATAAACATACCTTTTAATTGAAAAAGGAAGGAAAATTGATGTTGTTAAGTGAGGATACAAATACAAGTTAGGCTTCATTTTAATTAAGTCTATTGAAAAAAAAAAACCTCGGGTGTAATAAACGTACCTTTTAATAGATAAAAGGTTTTCTAAGACTTGCATTGGTGTTTCACCGACTTTTCTTTCACTTCTTATCTTATATTGAGCGTTGTATACGTCTCTGGTTATTGATGCGTTATTAGGATTTTGCTTTTTAATAGCTGATAAGATGCTACGAGGCTCCATGTTCTGATCAGTAAGCTGCTCCACCAAATTGTATTCGTTTTGAGAAAACCTTCTTACAAAAGGATGCCCCTCCATATGTTGAGCAGGATCATGGTTATGTTCGTCACTTCGCACCTCTAATTTCCACGAACGACGTTTGTTGTCGTATATCCCTACCAATTTAAAAGGACATCCGATTTTTTTGCTACCAGATCGTCTAACTGTCGCTTTACTTTTGTGTTCGCCCGCACGATCACAGATAAGCCATACCTTTACGACCTGACCTTCTTTTTTCTTTGATCTTCGTGTAATAATAACGTAACCATTATCACGTCCTCTATTAACAGCCCAACAGACTAGCTCATCGAGAGATAAAAAATTTTGAGATGTTTCAAACGATACTTTTGTCGTTTGTTTTTCATCACTCGAGAGTATATTATTTTGTTGCGTGTCATAAGTTGACTCTCGGCAAAACTCAACTTCATCATCGGGAACATACGATTGGTTTAAATCTGGCAGTCGTGTCTCGTAAGCAGATTGAACGTACGCATCATCTTGATTACTATCCACCACGAACGAATATTCATTTGAATATTCATTTGAATATTCACCAAACAAATAGTTACCGTCCCAAAACGACATACCGAACGAATAAAAAGTGTGATATTTTGAGAGAGAAATACGTTTGGGATTTACAGGAATCGAAAGAATATCGAAAGTGTTATCGAAATCGTTGTTATATAGGTGAAAACGAATCTTGGGTCATGTCATATCGAAATAATTTATACGTGGCGTATGGGTCCATACGCCACGTATAGGACGCTATACGCAGCGTATGGGCCTATACGCTACGTATAGGCTTGCCACGTCTTCCACGTATAGAATCCTATACGCAGCGTATGTACCATGTAATCGTACATCGTACAAAAAGTACATCTGACACCACCAATTATTTTGTACTATACGTGGCGTATGGATCCATACGCCACGTATAGTGCAAAATAATTGGTCGCAAGAGGACTGTAGTGGTCGCATGAGCACCAATTATTTTGTACTATACGTGGCGTATGGGGCCATACGCCACGTATAGTACAAAATAATTGGTCGCAAGAGCACTGTACGTGGTCGCAAGAGGACTGAGCTATACGCCGCGTATGGGTCTATACGCGGCGTATAGTTTATATATGTATATGTTTTTTTAATTTTTTGAGTTAAAATTATTTATGTATGTATGTGTGTGTCTGTATGTATGTGTGTATGTATGTATTTGTGTATGTATGTATGTATGTATGTATGTTTGTGTATGTATGTATGTATGTCTGTCTGTATGTATGTATGTATGTATGTATGTATGTATGTATGTATGTATGTATGTATGTATGTCTGTATGTATGTATGTCTGTATGTATGTATGTATGTATGTATGTATGTATGTCTGTATGTATGTATGTCTGTATGTATGTCTGTCTGTATGTATGTATGTATGTATGTATGTATGTATGTCTGTATGTATGTATGTATGTATGTATGTATTTGTGTATGTATGTATGTATGTCTGTCTGTATGTATGTATGTATGTATGTATGTATTTGTGTATGTATGTATGTATGTCTGTATGTATGTATGTCTGTATGTATGTATGTATGTATGTCTGTATGTATGTATGTATGTATGTATGTATGTCTGTATGTATGTATGTATGTATGTATGTATGTATGTATGTATGTATGTATGTCTGTATGTATGTATGTATGTATGTATGTCTGTATGTATGTATGTCTGTATGTATGTATGTATGTATGTCTGTATGTCTGTATATATTTACAAAGATAAACATAAACTGATAATAAACATAAAAGATAAACATAAACTGATAATATATTTACAAAGTTTTTAAATTACATAACAAAATAAAAATTACAATACAAAACTACGGGGAGTCAGGGTAATCTCGAGGCGGTGGCAACGGCGGAGGATCAGTACCAGAACGCCGCGCCATCTCTGACTGAACCTGCCACTCCATCAGATTCTCAACGCGATCGAGCCGTCGACTCTGCTGCCGTAAGCTCCTAGACATATCCTGCAACAATGTCTCCACACGTGCAGGCAGCCTCACCTCTCTATAAATATGTCGTGGGATCTGAGGCTGAGGAGGCGGCTGATGTGGCTGAGGAGGCGGCTGATCATGTGGCTGCTCGTCGGGTGGTGGCTGATCATGCGGCTGCCCGTGCTGCTGCAGTGGATCGACGGGGCCGAGCTGCTGAACTGGTGCCGGCTGCCAGATCTCCCCAGGTCGAAGAGAGAATCGTATGCCAACCGGAAACTGGCGTATAATACGCATGCCGAATAGCGTACGACGATCTAATCTCACCGGCTCGATCGGCGGAGACACGTCACCAAGATGCCGAGGAAGATAACCTAAAGATCGGGCAATCAACGTGATGTACGCGCCGCCGTACACCGCTCCTCGCTCCTGCCGATGATAATACGAAGCAAAATACTCCGCCAAACACCTCGCCAGGTTACACCTGGTCCCCGTAATCAAACAGTATAAGTAAAATAAGTCGGGAATGGTACACCACTCCCGACTCTTGCCACGTCCCGTGATGGACGTGGCGATCATCCGATGCAGATAACGGATGAGAGGATCTCGAATGCCGGTGACCCTGCCATTAGTCCTCTGAAACGGACCTCCGGCAATCTCAGGCCACCACTCTCTCAATGTGCCCTCCTCCATCTCAGTAATACCCTCAGTGAACAGAGGGGTAACAGTCTCCGGCTCATAATAAAGCCCAGAGACAACTGCAAACTGCTCAATGGACATCTGATGTGCATGTCCACAAAGCGTAAAAGATATCTCCGATCGCTCATCGTCCTCCACCATCTCATCTGGACGAATATATGTAAATGTGGATAAAAACTCCACTACCAGCTCACGGTGGGACGGTAAGAATGCGATCTCAAAAAGACGTCTCCACGGCGTATCGTCTCCGATAATAGCTGCAAGACGATCGCGCTCTCCCAACTCAGCCATCACCTCCCAATCTACGGCCTTTTGATGACCGATCTTCATCCGAATAAATTTTGAGCACTTAGCGTGCTCAACGGAACCGGCATCAAACTGCAACCAAGGATGCTCGGCAATATGGTCAACAACGTCAGCCTCAATCTCAGAATCGGAAGACATATCTGCACAGGTGAACAAATAGGTCAAAAACAACGTATACATACATATATATGTATATACACATATACATATACATATATGTATATGTACATATATACGTATACGTATACGTATACGTATACGTATACGTATACGTATACGTATATATGTACATATACATATATGTATATGTATATGTGTATATACATATATATGTATATGTATATGTATATGTATAGGTATATGTATATGTATATGTATATGTATATGTATATGTATATGTATATGTATATGTATATGTATATGTATATGTATATGTATATGTATATGTATATGTATATGTATATGTATATGTATATGCGTATATACATATATATGTATTTGTATATATATATTTACCCTATACGCGCGTATAGGGCTATACGCCGCGTATAGGGTAGCAGCGTATGGGTCACAGGGCAACGTATAGGTCGAATCCGACCCTATACGCCGCGTATAGGACTATACGCAGCGTATAGGGGACCCACGTATGGACCCCAAGTCGCGTATTGCAATACCCTATACGCCGCGTATATATCTATACGCCGCGTATAGGGTACACACCAATGTGTCTTCGTCCCCAACCAAAGAACTATACGCTGCGTATAGCCCTATACGCGGGGCTGTACCAGCGTATAGTTCTTTAATCCAGTTTTTAAATCACGCATTTTGGGGCATAAAACACTACTTTAACGTTTAAATCAATGAACGATTAACATAATAATGATGTATGAACAATAATACGTACCTGGATGTTGAAAAATCGAAGATCAATACGTGGAGTATAGTGCTATACGAGAGTGTTTTTTTTTGAAGTGTGTGTAAAAAATTAGAAAATTTGAGAGATATAGTTGCCCGAGTACCTATACGCCGCGTATGGCACCATACGCGGCGTATAGCTTATATTCCTTTTTAAATCGACACCGACCTATACGTGGCGTATGGACCTATACGCCCCGTATAGGTGTACTGATGTGACTTCGGT
This sequence comes from Flaveria linearis, assembly GCA_024085815.1. Taxonomy (NCBI): domain Eukaryota; kingdom Viridiplantae; phylum Streptophyta; class Magnoliopsida; order Asterales; family Asteraceae; genus Flaveria; species Flaveria linearis. Next base: position 17,226,846 of record CM044017.1, on the reverse strand, counting down.
TGTCAGTCATTAATGTCGCATTAATGGCGTACCCTATACGCGGGGTATGGGCCGCGTATGGACCCATACGCGGCGTATAGGGGGGTGTCGATTTAAAAAAGTGGGTGTCTATTTATTAGGACCCTTGTTAAAACTTAAAAGTATCTCATTTTTTTATATTTTATTTGTAATATTTGATATTTAATTTGGTATAATCATTATAGTTTTGAACAAGTACCATCAGTCTTAAACAGTTTCACAGTTATAAAACAAGTAATAGTATAGTCTTACATGAGTTGACAGAACTTGATTAGAAGTTATATATTGTTCATCATTCATTCCAACTTTAAACCGGGTTGACCCATTTTTTATATAATCACAACATGATCCGTTTATCAAACAAATTAGACATATAAACTCAAACACAGCCGTCTTAATAAACGATTTATACATACAGGATAACCCAAAAAGCTAATTATCTTCTTGTTGTGTTTTCACTTATTCACCCCACACAACACAACAACTATAAAATCATATTATTGCTACTATATCCATGCAATAAGAGGGCTACAACAATTGACCACATGATCTATAAATACCATACATTACATGAATCCCACTCATATCCAACCCACCTCCAAATGGTACACTGGGTTCCCCCTTTTTTTCTAATTAAAAAACATACATCACAGAACATGAAGGCAGACATACAACAACATACTAAAGGTTTACATAGATAATTAACACTTGATTAACTTATAAGTCAATAACTAATTACCTGATTGACTTTCCCTATGCTTATTGCTCCTACTTTTCTGATATTAATTAACACTGATCATGGTATCTCCATTGCTGAACCCTGAGTTCACCTGATATGAAGAAGATCGATCGGGGTCGAATGACAGAGAAAGATTCAGAGATACAGGCAATGGCTCTGTTTCGTAGTTCCGATTTAAGTTTAGATCCATCTTTGTTGATTGATTAGGTGTTGAAAAGATTGGGATCGGATGAACAGGTAGCTTAGATCCTTCATTTATTGGAGATATCGGCTGCGAAGATGCCATTGATGGTTGCAAAATAGCTTTACCCTTGTTGTCTTCATTAGCCTGTTGTTCTTCTGTTGGCATATCAGCAACCTAATCATTTGCAAACAATTTACGGAAATCAATCTAATTTGCTCATAATATTAGCCCAACAATGCTAATTTGATCTCTAGGAGCCAAAAACAAGGGTTAATGGTGTGTTTTTGACTATTGATTTAGATTTTCTTTTCATTTACTAACTCAGCTCCCTAGAACTACTTTTAAATCTACATCAATATCGACTCAAGACTAACTCTCAAATACTTCGAGAGAAACATCTTTACTGTACACCTTGATATATATCACACCTTGATATATATCATTGACTGACTTACCGAGTCAGTAGTGATATCGAATAGGCTAGATCTACGCCTACGGCGATTGACGTTGCTGCGGCGGAGGAAGTACTTCTGAGCATGACTTGCAACTTGTGTCGGCGTACGCGTCTTCACGAAGTTTCTAGAAATCCCTCTCCAGTCTCCTTTGCCTACTTTCTGTAACCCTAGAAGAAACAACTTGTGTTCATCCTCAGTCCACGGGATTCCTGTGTATTATGATCATTATTATGAATTTATGATCATGTAATGATAGATATGAATATATGATTACTAATACAAATTTCACAACTGATAAACCCTAAATCATAAAACCAATCAGATTCACGAAAAACGTTAGCAATTGTCCTTATTACAGATGCACATATCTTACTATCTCTTTTCAAATAGATTTATCTAACAAAAGTGATAAAATATAGACATTGATGAATAAGATGATAAGATAATGCAAGATCTAACCTCGTTTTCGCTCTCTTCCACCGTTAGATTGGCCGCGAACTGCGTCGTCAGCTGAGGCGTAACCAGAGTCTGCAGCGACAACAGCAGCGACGAATTCATCGATATTATTATTAGACGATTCGCGCTTTGCAGGCTGTTCGTACTGTGATAAGTCGTTCATACTCACACTTTTCCTCATGGGATCAACCTTTACTCTAACGCCAAACAACATGATCTCATCGGCACCAACACCATTGGAAGACGAATCATCTGCCGCCGATGATTGCGACATGATTTTTGGTCGCTAATTGTTCATCAACGGATTAAGTGATTAATCAACCGGTTTGCGTGAAGGATTGATTCTGAAATCAATGAAATGAGATGAGATGAGGAATTGTTACCTGTTAATTGTGTTGAAATTGGGGTGATGGAGTGTGAATGTTATTATTCTGTTGTCTGAAATGAATGTTAATGGCGTACATGTGTTGCAGGAGGGGGATAGAGATAGAGGAGTGTATGTATAGGTGGTGTATATAAAAAGATGAAGGAGAGGTGGGATCCATGTGGTGTTGTGGTCTTGAAGTTTGTAACCGGTAGACGTGGATCCCCCGAATAAATCTTTTTCATTTATCACACGGTTAAAATAACTAAATTATTAAAAGTATCACATCCCTTAATTATAAATCAGCACCTCATATGTTTATACAGGTTGTGGAGGTCATGGGGGTTGTATATAGTTATATGATACGTATAATCACTCTGATAGACTCCTAAATTTCCTTGTAGTCAGTGTCGAAATTTGTTATACACGTCGTATACGCCTATATTTGTTGTATAAGAGGTTGTGTAGGGCTATATGGAGCGTATAGCCATTTGACATCTCACCTATATTTTCCTCGCTTTTAAGATCTTCGACCATATACGTTGCGTATAATGTTATACGAGGCGTATAAAGGGGTGTTGATTTAAAATAATAGATGTCTTAATATTAGGATCCAACATTAAATAGTTATTAATAAAATTTATTAACTATAAAATAATATCTATTAGTAAGGGCTGGTGAGTTTTAGATCAATTGGTTTGTAAGAAGTAGCCTCATGATTTTTCAAAGTGAAGGTCATGGGTTCGGGTTTCACTTGATCCAATATGCTTTAAATGGGTCATTGATTTTACCATAATAGGTCTTTTGTGTGTTGGGTTTCCCCTAGAATGATGGGTGAGTTTCGTCACCAACGTTGTTTGTGTTTGCGGGTGGGTGGACCTTCGCCAATGAGTTTACGCGGATGAATAGACTTAATATTCATTGATCGTTTAAAAAAATCTATTAGTAACAACTACAATTTATAAAACAATGATGTCATATTTTTATAATTTTATTTTTCTTCTTTTTTATTTTTTAAATTTTAAACATTTGTTTCAAAACATCTGTCTTTAAAAATTGTCATTTTTAAAATTTTTATATTATAACTTCAAATTTTAACCATTTTAGTTTATGTTCTTTTTAAACATCGATTTTAAACAAATTTCATAATTTAAAAAAATGATGTGTTTTTTTTATTTTTTATGAATTGTTTCTTTAGAAATTACATTATAAAAAGATCTCGTTTTTTATTTTATAATAAACTATTTTTAGTGTAAAAACTATACTATTAATTGTTACTGCAAATATTTAATAGAAGAGAAAAAAAGAAAAATTAGAATTAATACGTGTAGAATTATGTCAAGTGTGTACCTACACTTTTTTTTTCTTATAACAAATAGATTTCTAAATATACTTTTTCTTTTAATTACTTAATTAGGGCTTTCTATATAACTTTTAAAACAAATTTCATTATTTAAAAAATGATGTTTTTATTTTTATGAATTGTTTCTTTAGAAATTACATTTATAAAAAGATCTCTTTTTTATTTTATAATAAACTATTTTTAGTGTAGAAAAACTATATATTACTATTAATTGTTACTACAAATATTAATAGAAGTGAAAAGAAGAAAATTAGAATTAACACGTGTAGAATTATGTCAAGTGTGTACCTACACTCTTTTTTCTTATAACACAATAGATTTCTAAAACATATTTTTTCTTTTAATTACTTAATTAGGGTTTTTTTATATAACTTTTAATTTACTTCACTATCTATTATTTGCACTATTTGACTCATTGATGAAGGTGGGCCATCTTACCATTGATATTTGTCACTCTTAAGACTTTTAATTAGATGGTATATGGATGTAATGTAATTTTGATGAATTCATATTATAGTATTATAACAAATCATATCTGATTATATCATATTATATAATATTATAAAAAATTATATCAAGTTATATCATATCTTATAATATAATATAATATTATAAAGTAACATCTTATATCGTAGAAAATGAGTTAAAACTGTTTAACGAATAAAAATGACTGAAGTATATTTTTTAGTTTATACATGCGAGTTATTAAAAAAAATACCTAAAACAGGAAAAAATCACATATTATTCATTTACTAATGTTACTTTTTTAAAACTAACTTCATTAAGTTGCATACGACTAGATTTTAGTAATAAATAAACAGAACGTTAGTTTAGATCATCCCAACAACTCAAACATGCTTACTAACGGTTTGATTCTAGTACAATTAATGTCAAGACATGAATGAAAAAGATGAAAAGCATACGATAACTTTTTTATTTTTATTTTTATAATTATGCTAAAAACATTATTTTTTTCTCTCACTTGAATTAACTAATATTTTTATAACTTATCATTAATTTATCTCTCACTTGAATTAAATAATATTTTTTCTAACTTTATCATTATCACGAATGATCCTTAACTCAAATGGTTAACATGTGGTAACACAGATCTTATAAAAATATTTGAGCTACTGTGTTCAAGTCTCACCTATAAAAAAATAAAAGTTGGGGGGGGGGGGGGGGGGGGGGTTGGTGGGGTGGGTTCTAGGTGGGTTAGGTGATTTTCTCACCTAATATGAGTTTCTTTTCTAGAGAATAACAATGGTAAGAACCGAGTATGACAAAACATCTCCTAATAATAAATCTTTATAATTGTCTCGCCAACACCCAAGAGTATTGTTGATTTTAATTATGAATAATATGTAAATAAATTAAACTAAAAGATATAGAAGACAATCAATCAAGAAGGTATTGTTCTATTGTTCACCATCCTTTTATAGGCGGCAAAAGGATGGTGGTGATGTCCTTTCTCTGACATCAACCTATTATTAAAATTACAACTGACGGAACATAAAACTACTGAAGATGTCAACATCTGACATCTTCTTACAAAAGTGTTCCTATCTTTTACAAGTACTGACAAAAGTAATCTACTGAAATCCTACAACGACTGAAGAACAACTCTTCAGTCGTTTTTAACTACTGATACTATAACAGCTGAAGAACAAGCTCTTCAGCTGTTGTACAACTACTAAAACAAAACAAACTACTGAAAGGGAAAACCCATCACAACAACTGAAGAAGACTTCTTCAGCTGTTGTGACAAACTCTGAGTTCAGCACTTGTTCTTCAGACTTGGCTTCAGAGATGTAACAGCTGACGACTTCAGTAGATTTCATCAGCTGTTGTCTTCAGTCTTTGTCTTCAGACTTTGTGCTTCAGTAGAAGGTCTTCAGTTCTTCAGTTCTTCAGCTTTTGATCTTCAGTACTTGTCTTCAGTACTTGAAGTCTTCAGTACTTGTATGATCAGTACTTCAGACTTCAGTACTTGTTTTCAGTACTTTAGAGTCTTCAGCTGTTGTTCTTCAGTTCTTTGATCTTCATACTTGATCTTCAGACTTTGTCAGAATAGCTGATGGGAGTCTTCAGCAGTTGTTGCAGTGGCATGTGGGACTTAGAGGTTTTCCTGATCTTGGCTCATTGGTTCTTTTGGTCCAACAAACTCCCCCTGAACCAATGCAGCCAAAACCTCTAATTATTTGTTGTCCCACTTATTGTTGGCATAAAGATTGGTCTATTTCCTTCTGGATCAGATCAGAAGTTGACCCTGATAAGCGCTGGCCTGGAAGAAGGTTTCTAGTATTTGTTTGGCTAAGTATGGATGGGAGCTCTGTTTTGGGGAATTGGACACAGAGCTGTTAACCCATCCATGAAACCTACCTCCCATGTACTAGCCTGTAGGATTCTTTGGTGTAGGCTCGGACGAAAATCATTTGTTCTTCTTTGGTCATGTCTTCAGCCCCACCATCGAACAATCCTTCACGGCCGTACATCTCTGAGACAAACTTGACCTGTTTGCCATTCTTGAGCTCAACTGTTGTGATTTGCTTATATGCAAATTCATCTGGGTGTTTGCCTTCTAGCAACAAGTTGAGCTCATCTTTGCGGAAGTTCTCAAGCTTCTTATAAACTAAGCCTTTCCTCACCATCCTATTCTCCAACATCATTTCAGGAGGTTTGCTTAGATTTATAGCCTTCTCGAACTCATCCACAATTTCCCAGGGTGTTAATACAAGAGCCACAGTTATTACTTCATCTACAATCCTTTCATCTGGCTCTGTACCTCACAGGAATATCTTTCTTTGTGATCCTGTGAGCCACCCTAGGATCAGGCCAAGTCCTCACTCTCTCTTGTCATATTGGAAGGTTGTTTGAGGTGAAGAGTCTCAGAGCTTCCTTCTTCATGTTCATGATTAGAGGTAGAGGCAGCATATGCTTGGTCAATTGACTTAAGCATTTCAGCATCATGAAGCTGCTGTGCTCCTCTTCCTCTATCTTAACCTCACAGTATCTATCTGTGAGGTGGGAGTGATGGTTTGTGATTTGGCTTTAGGTAGAGGTATAACTGCAGAAATGGCAGACTATCCTCCTCATCCTCTTCTTCTCTTCTTGCAGCCTCAACACCCTTCTCTTCTTCTTCAAGGGTGGATCATTGGCTACGGTTTTGATGGTGAGGGGTTGTGGTGGTTTATGGGTTGGTGGTTTGGTGGTTGGTGTGGGAATGTTGGCAGGCACTGCTAGCAACCTAAAAATAAGACAGGTTTGTTGGTTACTAGCAGGGTCCTGTTCCCAGCACCGGCTTCTGAGAGGGCCTCAGCGACCAGTATTATGAAGTCACCAGCTGAACAGATCTTGGCGGTATAGCCAGATTCTTCCCCTGGTCCATGCTTTGACATCAAGGACTGGCCTGCCCAGATACTTCGAAATGAATCTATCATAGCCCGAGCCTCTTTTTGTCCTCTTGGCTATAATAGACCATCGGTGTTCGATCTCCCTAGTCTCCATCTCCTGAGCTCCTGATCTAGCATGGCAGTGTCCTTGTCAAAGCCTTGCCTGAACAGCTGAGCAATGGCAGAGTCCATTGATTTGCTTCTGTTCAGCATCAGCCTCCTGACAAGGGCTGCTAGATCAGAGTCAGTCACCTTCTTTCCCTCCTCTTCCCTTTTTCTTATAAGTGACACTGAAATCCTTTGGATTCCAGCCACTTCTATAGCTAACCTCCCTCTCTTCCTCTTCCCTTTCTCCCTCACCCTACTACTCTCCTCAGCCCTCTCCCTCTCAACCACCACCTCTTTCTCTGCCTCTAACTCCTCCTCTCCCTCTTCCTCTGGCTTGCACTGATGTCTCCCCTTTTTGGGTGCATTGGTTGGGTTTGACTATCAGCAAGCGCCTTAGTAATGGCACCCTCCACCATGGGTTGGATAAAAGTGGGAAGCCTCTATTAATGGTTGAATGGACTATATATTTTAGTATGGGGTGTGAGAGTAGGGATTTCTGGAGGATAGCATCCAGCTGCGTCAGGGGGGTTCTGACCCTGAGAGCTAGTGCCAGAAGCAAGGGCTGGTGGCCGAGTTTGTGGGAGTGGCTCAGTGTTTGTGAGACCTTGGGTGAAGTGCCATCTCTGTGGGGTGTGGTGGCAGATGGACTTCTATCTTGAGTCATCTGAGCAACCAGCTCTTTGAGTTCTGCTTATTCATCCTCTAAGATAGTGTTGTGAGCTACAACATCGAAGAAGAAGCTCAGGTCATCATCAGTATGAACTAAATCACCTGACCTCCTGACAATGTCAGGATGTACATGCTCTGAGTGTGGCTCAGGAATAGCATGTGCCCCTTGTTCATGGTACTGGGGACTTCCAACCTCCGGATTGGATCCATCATCGGCAGTTGCCTCTGGTGAGGTCTTATTGAGTTACCAGCTTCACCTGCTCAGATGTTGATGCAGAGGAAATGGCAGCCTCACCAGATTGTCCTATCTCCCTAGCCACACTGGGAGATTGGACTTGTGATTCTCTGTGCTGTGGGCTCCCACCGGCACTTGTATCCACCCCCTCTTCGGTTGGAGTCCTCCCCAGTTGTGATGGGTTTCTGGGGAGAGGGTGGAGTGCTCAGATGGGTCAGCACTTTGGCTATTGCCAATGAAGGGCTTTGTGGGGCGGTCTCATCAGTAGATGGGCTCGAAGTAGTGTGCACAGGGGGAGGACTGTGCTTTTCAATGGCAGTCTTCTCAAGTGAGATAGACCCCAGAAGTGTGGCTGCCCCAGAAGTGGTTGCATCAGGCTCCTGTTGAGAGGAAGCCTGTGCGGTTGTGGTGGGTGGAGTCGTGGTAGCTGCTGGGAGAATTGAACCAGCAGCCACATCCTGCATTTGTGTTGCAGGGGCATCCTCAGGGGACTCATCTCCCTGAGTAGCCTTTTTGGGCTTCTTTTTGGTTTTTGGTTTGGTGGGGACTTTGGATTTGGAGGTGGAGGCTGTGGGTTCCTGCTGCGTGGGTTTTCGCAGCCGGACAGCCTGTTTGAGTGTGTGGTCAGGGTTGTGCCTGGAGTATACCTCGGCTAGAACAGCCATGGCAGGGACCCCAGTGCCAACTAGTCCCTCAGCCTGAAGCTGGTTTTCTATCATGGCCATTATGAACCGTGGATACAAGACCCAACGGTTAGAAAGTGGTTTTGTGGCCATGTCTTTAAGTTCCAGAAGATGAGATCAGTTAAGTTCAGAGGTTGGTTCTCAAAGATAGAAAACAATACCTGTTGCACCTTGTTGACATCAGGTCCCACGAAGAGGTTTTGGGAGCCAGACACACGTTCACCATATGGAAGATTAGACGTTGAGGGTCAGGGAAGTGTTTCTTCAACAAGGTTGTAGCGGAGAGGTCACCCTGGTAGTCGTTGGATGTGAAGGATAGATCCAGGGCACCTTTGGGGTAGGAGGTTGGGTAGGTGGCATCCTCCAGCTTTAGGGTTTGGCGCAGGGTAGCTGGAGTGATAACCACGGGGTGGTTGTTGACGGAGGACCGGAGAGAGACCTCGCTATCCTGCTCTCCGGTTTGGACGGTTATGTTCTTCAAAACTCCGTCAAGGAGTCGGTGTATATGGTGGGGTTTAAAGAAAAGCCGTTTTGTAAGGTGAGTCGGTCATGAGATCGACGCTTGGTGAAATTTGGGCCATAATGGCGATTTGGTGAGATGAGCGACACAGTTGTGTCGAGGTTTCAGTTGCATGGTCGCCATTAATGGTGTATGGGAAGTTCAGAGGTTTTGAAAGGTTAGGTCAAGTGAGGAGTAAATGCTCTAAACGTTGGGTATTTATAGGGTAGGGCAAAGGCTGAAAGAAAACTACTGAAGGTTTTGGTGTTAGTTATCAGTTGTTGTAACGACTGATGACGTGGTCTTAACCTTCAGTGGTTGTAACATCTGAGGACTTGGTGTTAGTCTTCAGTAGTTAGAACTACTGAACCTTGGTTTTGTCCTTCAGATGTTGTAAACGGCTGAAGAGTTATTGTCAGCCTTCAGTAGTTATGAACTACTGAAGACCTAATATTCTTCTTCAGACGTTGTAACAACTGAAGACTTGGTGTTAGCCTTCAGTAGTTGTGAACTACTGATATCAGTAGTTATGAACTACTGAAGACATGGTATTGCTTCAGTTGTTGTTACAACAACTGAGGACTTGGTGTTAGCCATCAGTAGTTGTGAAACTACTGAAGACATGGTTTGTCCTCAGTTGTTTGGGTATGAAACACAGCTGTTGGTATCAGCTGATGAGAAATTACTCATCAAGCTGTTCCGTCAAATCAGTTGTTTCATGCTAGCCTCCACACTTACTCATCAGCTCTTTGGCTGACTTTCATGTTTCATTGACCCTTCAGCTCTTGTGAATATTGGCCTTCAGCTCTTGTGATCAGATGTTCACAAGTGCTGATGATATACTCTTCAGAGCTGGTGAACAAATTTGGTCTTCAGTACTTGTGTAAGATTACACATCAGTACTTGTGAGCAAATTTGTTCTTCAGTACTTATTTATTTGAAAATCATACATCAGTAGTTGTAATCCACCTCACTACATCAGTTGTTTTCAATAAATAATGTACAGCAGTACTTTGAGTCATTTAGTCTTCAGTAATTGTGAAAGAGCTGAAGACTAAATTACTCATCAGTACTTGTATTTGACCTAATGCTCATTGGTAGTTGTGAATTGAGAGCGTCAGCATTGGTCAAATTATTCTAGCTGCAGCATACCTAGCCTTAGTACCAAGTTTTGGAATGTGGCACTATCTAAAGACTTGATAAAAATATCTGCAAGCTCATCAGCACTAGGAACAAACTTAGGATCAATCAGACCTTTTCATAGCAATCCCTGATAAAATGATGTCTGATCTCAATATGTTTGGTCCTAGAGTGTTGGACTGGATTTTTAACAATACAAAGAGCTGAAGCACTATCCATTAGTAATGGAGTCTTAGTCTCAGTAATGCCATAATCCAGAAGTTGATTCTGAAGCCAGAGTATCTGAGAGGTACAACTTGTAGCAGCAATGTACTCAGCTTCAGCAGTGGATGTAGCAATTGATGTTTGTTTCTTACTCTGCCAAGAAACTAAACAATTGCCTAGGAATTGGCAACCACCAGAAGTGGATTTTCTGGTGACTTTGCATCCTGCATAGTCACTATCAGAGAAAGCAACTAATTTGCAAGAATGCCCAGTTGAATACCAAAGACCTAGTGATTGGGTACCTTGCAGATATCTAAAGATCCTTTGACTGCAATCAAATGGGATTCTTTAGGTGCAGCCTGAAATCTAGCACAAGCACATGTTGCAAACATGATGTCTGGTCTAGAAGCTGTAAGGTACATCAAGGACCCAATCATACATCTGTAAAGGGTTTCATCAACGCTTTACCTTTCTGATCTACATCTAGTGTGTGATGGTGCTCATGGGAGTAGAACAGGGCTTATAGTTTGTAAATCAAACTTATTCAACAACTCTTTGAATTTTGGACAGATGGATATAAGATTCCATCATCCTGTTGTTTGATTTGCAAACCTAGAAAGAACTGTAATTCTCCCATAGCACTCATTTCAAACCTTAGCTTCATGAGCTTTGTAAATTCATCACACAACTTTGGATCAGAGATGCAAAGATGATGTCATCTACATAAATCTGAACAAGGAGCTTATGTTGTCCCACAGTCCTGATGAATAAGGTTTTATCAATGGTGCCTCTAGTGAAATTATTCTAAAAGAAAAGTTGATAGTGTCTCATACCAAGCTCTAGGAGCTTGCTTCAGCCCATAAAGAGCCTTATCAAGCTTGTACACCCAATCAGGATGTTTATTGTCCTCAAGCCTGGTGGTTGACACATATAAACTTCTTCTTTTATTTTTCCATATAAGAAGGCACTTTTGACATCCATTTGATAAACCTTAAGACTGTGAAAGCCAGCATAAGCTAAGAATAGTCTGATTGCTTCCAGTCTGGCCACAGGAGCAAAGGTCTCATCATAATCGATGCCTTCTGCCTGTGCAAACCCTTGAACAACCAGTCTAGCCTTGTTCTTGACAATTTGGCCCTTCTCATCTGTTTTGTTCCTAAATACCCACTTGGTGCCTATAGCACACTTACCTTTGGGTAATGGAACAAGCTCCCACACTTGCTGTTTCTTAAACTGAAGAAGCTCAAGCTGCATAGCTTCCACCCATCCATTGTCTCTTAAAGCAATATGATAGTTCTTTGGCTCTTGCTGACTGATGAAGAGAGCATAGAAGCAGAAGTTGGACAATTGATTCCTGGTTGAAACTCCAGCATGAATATCACCAATGATTTGAGATGTGGGGTGATTCTTGAGCTCTTGATAGACTATGATATCTGTGCAAGTGTTTGTAGACCCATCAGCAGCAACAGATGGTGATGGAGATTCCTGAAACCATGTAGAGGATGGCAGCTCAAACGAAGTAGAGCAAGCAGAAATCTCATCAGCATTTGTGGTGGATGGAGCTGCTGAGGCTACAGGAGCATCAGGTTCAGTGGACTCAGGCAGGTTGTCACTAAACCTGAAGAGGTAAGTACTGACTACATCATCATCAGTACCACCAGGTGAAGATTTGTTGACAGGCTCAACAGATGGAGGTTGATAAGGAACATATTGCAGTATGTCCAGATCAAACAACTCCACAGGGTTTTGTGGAATTTTGTCCTTTGGAGATTCATTGAACTTAACATGCAGAGTTTCTTCAACCCCTTTGTTCTACAGTTGAAGACTCTGTATGCCTTGCAAGTTGATGAATAACCAACAAAATACCCTGCATCCACCTTACTAGCAAACTTCTGGAGTGGGTTGCTAGTGTTGAGAATGAAACATGGACACCCAAATGCTCTAAAGAATGAAATCAGAGGAGCCAAATGATGAAGAGCTTCATAAGGAGTCTTCATCAACCTCTTATTCACTAAAGCTCTATTCTGTACATAGCAAGCTGTATTGACAGCTTCAGCCCAAAAGGTCAGTGGCAACCCTGAGTCAGCCAACATTGACCTTGCTGCTTCAATGAGGGTCCTATCTTTCTCTCCACCACTCCATTCTGCTCAGGAGTTCTAGGAATGCTAAACTGCCTTCTAATTCCCTTGGACAGGTAGAAGTCATCAAGTGTATGGTTTCTAAACTCTGTTCCATTGTCACTCCTCACACACTTAACCTGTAGGAATACTGCTTTTCTACAAGTAACACAAAGTTCATTATTGTCTTTGCTGCTTCATCCTTGGAGTGCAAGAAGAAAGTCCATACAAACCTGAATAATCATCCACAATTACCAGGCAGTATTTCTTCTTTGCCATGCTCATCACTCTGACAGGACCAAGAGATCCATGGCAGAAGCTGTAAGCAGGCAGTGGACTTTGGTTCTTCTATTGAAGGGAATGAAACTTTGTGTGTTTTCCTTTCAAGCAAGCAGTGCAGTCATCTTCACACTTGAACTCCTTTTGAGGCAATCCTCTTACTAAACCATGGCTTATAAGCTGATTCATGTTCTTGAAATTAACATGACCCAGCCTTCTATGCCATAGTGTAGACTCTGAGGAGATGCCTTGGAGAATAGGCACTGATGGCCTTTTAGATCCATCTTTTTGGAAAGATCTAAGGCATACACTCTTCCTGTCCTGTTGGCCTTCAGGAGAGTGTGTTCATCCAATGCCTTGTCAATCAAACTCTGAACTTTGGATGACAGAATCCGACAGTTCTGGCTTGTGAAAAGGGCAACATGGCCTTTGTCACACATTTGACTGACACTCAAGAGGTTGTACTTGAGATTCTCCACATGGTTAACATCATCAAACCTTATTTCCCCATTGGAAACAAGCCTTTCCGATGATGTAACCCTTTGCATCATTGCCAAAGGAAACAAATCCCTTCTTTCCTTGAGAGTAGTCTTTAAGAAGGAGCTGCTTCCTGTCATGTGCATGGATCCTCCATTGTCTACATACCAGATGCTTCTATGGCATGTTGAAGAACCCTGCAAACACAAACCATGTGTTAGTTGGTCTTGGAGACCCAAACCTGCTTGGTTTTGGGTCTGTTCTCAGCTACAGGTGCAGCAATAACAGTTGTGTTAAGTGTGACAGCCTGAGGTGAAAAAGATGGTGCAGAAGAGGAACCCTTGGCTTGGGCTTCCTTTTCTGTGGTTTCAACACAGAAGCATCTAAGTGGTTGACTCTTCCACTAGTTGCTGAACCATCATCACCAGCTGTGTCTGATTTTGTGATAAATCCTTCAGCTCCTCAGACACACTGGAGTTTGCTGATGATGGATTCCTATGTTGTACCATCTTTTTCTGAGCAACCTCAGCTGTTTCCTGAGTAACCCCTACCTTCTTTTGGATTTAGCTTTGGGCTTAGGGATTTCAGGCTTGGATGTTGCTAGTACAAACTTGGTTTCAAACTCATTCTTCATTTTATTGATGTCCTTATTGATTTCTCCTTCTGTTTGAGTTTGGAACCCCTTTTGTACCAGCAATCATCAGTAAGATGATTGAACAAGCCACATATTCACATGGCTTCTTCTTCATCTTATGCTGATCATCAGCTGAAGAGGATTTAACTGCTGAAGACTTGTTCTTCAGCTGTTTGCCATCAGCACCAGCAGTTTTCTTCCTAGTGCCTGCTTTCCTGGTATCCTCTTTAGCTGTCTTCAAACCTTTCCTACTGTTAGTTTTCTTCTCTTTAGTGCTAACAGTATTTGAGGTTTGAACTTCAGATGTTGTCACTTGCTCTCCAGTACCTTCAGTACTTCTAGTGACAACACCTGAGTTGATCAGCCTTTTGGTCATGTGACAGTCAGCATTTGAACCATCAGCTGTTGTAGCATCAGCTGATTGGTTTTGGCAGGAGTTAATGCCGACTTCTATCTCTGATGATGCTGATTCAGAAGATAGTAGGTCACATGATGAGAAGGATTGGTTATTGCTCTCCTCATCAGATTCAACTTCTGCTCTTGAAGGGAAATCTGTAGGAGGAGCAGTGTGATTGTAACTAATGCTAAACTTCACATTGGAAGCTGATTGCTTGCTAAGAAGCATTTCAAAACCCTTGCATGATTGCACCCATCGATCACACTCAACTTGGTGGTTGCAAGAGTTTCCTTGAGGTCTCTGTACTTCTCTAGAAGTACATCTTCCCTAGCTTTATCATCTTTGATTTGGCATTTAAGCTTGTAAATCTCATCATTTTATCTTTTAGTGCAGCCTCAAAATCAGCTTTTCTTTTAGAAATAGTGTGCTCAAGCTCAAGATTTTATCTATTAAGCTACATTTGCTTCTCTAATAGAAGCAAATGCTGCTATCACTACAAGAAAAATGACTTTTAGCAACAAAATTATATAGCAAGGACATAATGTCCTTACTATAGCACACTAAAAGACAAAAAAGTAGAGCCAGTTGATTTTCTAGTTTGACCAGACCTTTAGCAAGGCAATGTTCTCGCAGTACAGTTTTCAGGTTTTTTTTTGTTTTTAATTAATTTATTGACTGTGAAATATATAAAAGGGCGAGACTTTTTTGACTAGATCTATAGCAAGAACAATGTCCACGCTATAGATAAATACGTATTTTTTTAATTTTCAATTCCCACCAAACTTAAAAAAATATCGCGTAAATACGTATTTTCGATTCCCTCTAAAACTAAAAAAATCCCGGGTCACATATTGTGAGGACATTGTCCTCGCTGAAAATATTTTTGAATTTTAATTTTGTTTTTAAATCGAAATACAAAATATTGTATTTAATATATTTTCAGTTTCGTAAATGAAAGAAAATCCGCTCAGATTTGCAATAGTGTATGTGTGTATGTATATATATGTGTGTGTATGTGGTATGTTGTGTCTTTTTGTATGTATATATGCATGACACGTATTTATTACATGTATGTGTGTATGGTGTATGTATATATCGTGTATGTATGTATAATATGTATGACATGTTTGTATTTATTATCACATATACAATGTACAATGCATTTATGTATATATACATACATAAGGCATGTATGATATACATGTACAATGTATGTAATTATGTATGGATATACTGTGTGTGTATGTATGACATGTTGCATATACGTATCATATGTATAATGTACAATGTATGTATGTAATACCTGTATATATGCTCTGTGAGTATGACATGTATGTATGTATGTACGTATCACGTGTATAATATACAATGTATGTATGTATGTATTATATATGTGTGTGTATGTATGTATATATGTATGTATGTATGTATGTATGTATGTATGTATGTATGTATGTATGTTGTATGTATGTATGTATGTATGTATGTATGTATGTATGTATGTATGTATGTATGTAGTGTCTTTTGGTATTTATATATGTATGACACGTATTTATACATGTATTGTGTGGTGTATGTATATATCGTGTTTGTATGTATAATATGTATGACATGTTTGTATTTACTTATCACATATATAATGTACAATGTATCTGTCTATGTACATACGTGTATGTATGCATGCCATGTATGCATATACGTGTCACATGTATCTATGTATGGATATATGTGTATGTATGTATGGCATGTATGATGTACAATGTATGTATCTATGTATTGATATACTGTGTATGTATGTATGTATGACATGTATGCATATACGTATCACATGTATAATGTACAATGTATTTATGTATGTATTACTTGTATATATGCACTGTATGTATGACATGTATGTATGTATGTACGTATCACATGTATCTATGTATGGATATACTGTGTATGTATGTATGGCATGTATGATGACAATGTATGTATCTATGTATGGATATACTATGTATGTATGTATGACATGTATGCATATACGTATCACATGTATAATGTACTATGTATGTATGTATTACTTGTATATATGCACCGTATGTATGACATGTATGTATGTATGTACGTAGCACATGTATCTATGTATGGATATACTGTGTATGCATGTAAAATATGTATGGCATGTATGATGTACAATGTATGTATCTATGTATGGATATATTATGTATGTATGTATGACATGTATGCATATACGTATCACTGTATAATGTACAATGTATGTATGTATTACTTGTATATATGCACTGTATGTATGACATGTGTGTATGTATGTACGTATCATATGTATCTATATATGGATATACTGTGTATGTATATATAATATGTATGGCACTGCATGTATGACATGTATGTATGTATATACGTATCACTTGTATATATTTAATGTAATAACAACTTTTAAATTATCACTAACCACAAATGTGCATATTAACATCTAAAACTTATTGTTAAAAGAGCAATTTTTTCACTTTTTAAAACTTTTTTTATAATATATGAAACTTTAAAAATGGAAAGATCTAAGTACGTTTATAGTTTTATATTAACAATTAAAATTACGGGATTTTAAAAAAATAAAATTCCTAAACCTTAAACCTTTAAAATTGTTAAAATTATATTAACAATAACAATTTAAACCTTAAATATAAACCAAATTCCCAACCCATATCCCGCACCCCATAACCCGCCCCCCATAACCAAATTCCCAAATCGCGCACCCTAGCCTCTCACCTCACGACACCGGCTGAAGGAGATCGACCAACTCGCAACGTCGAGCTCACGACCGGCGGCCGGAGGTGACCACCACGATCGATCGACCCTCCGAGGTATAATTTCATTTCTCTCTCTACTCCTCTCAAGTTCTTGGGCTCTCAATCGGATTCTCGAGTGTGGGTGCGCAGGTGTGGGTGCGCGGGTGTGGGTGTGCTGGTTGGTGGTGTCGGGAGACTCATTTTGCTCAGGTTGTCCTGTCAGGTGTGGTTTGGTGGTGCGCGCGGATTCTCCTGTGAGGTTGTCCTGTAGACCTATAGTTGTAGTAGATTAGATGAATACCTTGCTCAGGAGACTCATTTTGCTTCATAGAGGTTGTTAGCTTAATAGGTTGTCTTTCTAGCTTTATTGCTCTGGGTTTTCTTTCTTATATAAATATACAATTTTCATCTTTGGCGTCTGGTGACTGTTGTTTTCATTGTTGGCGCCTAGTGCCACTGGCCCACTGATGCTACTATAATCTTTTATGGACATGTTGAGTGTTTAATGGTTTCTTGTGATCCTTTACTGTTCAGTTTCATAGTTTAGTGATTTGACTTGTAGGAGATTAGGTGAAAACTGTTTTTGCTTCATAGTGATTGTCAACTTGTTTTTAGCTTTATTGCATGTAGGTTTTCTTTCTTACATAGATATATTGTTTTCATTGTTGGGGCCTGGTGCAAGTGTTACTACTATTTATTAGGTTCACCTAGCGGTTGGAGCTATTAGCCAAAGTGTTTTTCTTTGAGTGCGGGAGACATGGGACTGTGAAGTTAGTTATGTTTTCGGGGTTCAGCTTTCTTCTTGCACATGAGGCATGCGGTTGGCTAATATGCAATATATGTTTTGTCACCTCCGTATAGTTCTACTATAGGGTTATATTCTGTTTGATCATCACTAGTTTGAAAGGGCAAAGCATTTTCTCTTGGCTCTTAAGCATCTTGATTGGTTTTCTTATAGACAAGAATTACCCTTGTGAGATTTTCCCGATGGCATTGCTATCATCAGTTCTTTGGGAATTGTGATGTCCATAATTTTATCATCTATTTAGATATGGTTTCATAGTAGGTTTCTAGACAACAAAAGCATGGTATTGCTGTTTGTGTCTGTGAATACATCTAGTTTTCTGGTTAGCCTCAATGGATGTACATTAAATTATAATACCATTTTTGGATGCACAAGACTGAAAGTTTTAGAGGAATTGAGTCAGTTAGAATTTGTTTTTTGTTCAGACATGCATTAGGCTTTTTTTTATAATACTAGTCATTGCTGTTGGAGGCTTAGGAAGTCATAGCTTGATCTTCGTGCATGACTTTTGTCCTTTTACATATTAAGCTTATATAGGGCTTTTGTGTTACATTTGTTTTTATGGTGTGCTTCTTTGGTGGCTTGTGTCTAGTTTAGTAGTAGATACACTTTGCCTTTTACCTATCTTCGCCAGGCATGACATACTCTGGTTAGTGGGTTTCTTTATTTTTTTACTCTTAGCTTGCTATGTTTTGGGTTTTCCTTTTTTCACTTTTTTATTTTGCAGATTGAGCCAATCCCAAGTGGAAATCTGCCTCCTGGGTTTGATCCAATACATGCCGCAGTGTGTGAGTGGCTTACAGATGATTTTTCCAGTTCCTTTTTTCTTTTTCGTTTGCATGTGCAAGCATGACAAAAGCCTTGGTCTGCTCCCTTAACCATCTATGTGTTTTTAGATGTGATGTCTATAAGTATCTTTTCTCAATCTCCAATACAAATACTGAGGTTTGTAGTTGTAGTATGCAAAGTGTCAAATGTAGGATGGCTATTTGTTTCTATGTTTACTGGAACTGGGAATATTCTTTAGCTAAATTCGTTATTCTTTGTATTATTTTTTCAAACTTCTAGTTGTTTATGTTTGAGAATTACAGGTATGTGGGGAACATTCATATACAAGTGACCGAACCACTTCTTCAAGAGGTTTTTGCAAGTACTGGTCCGGTTGAAGGCTGCAAACTCATAAGGAAAGAAAAGGTAGCTATTTTTAATAAGTAGCTTGAAACTTTTTGATCAAGTACGCATAATTCATTTTAATGGTGGTCCTGGGTATATACTGAGCTATCTCACTTTTTTCCTTCCACTTAGCTACCCCGTTTATCATTTGTTTTTTCTTCTTTGTGTGCAGTCATCTTATGGATTCATTCTATTTGATCGTAGATCAGCTGCACTTGCTATATTATCTCTAAATGGGAGGCACTTGTAACTTTGTAAGTGGTGCTTATGTTTTGTTTGGACTTCGGATAATTTTTAGTACTTGTCATCAGGCATTATTTTTATGATAATTTGATCTCATGGCTTTCCTACTTTTGGTTTGCAGGTCACTACAACATATTTGTTGGCGATCTTAGCCCTGAGGTTACTGATGCTATGTTGTTTGCATGCTTCTCTGTTTATGCTAGTTGTTCGTGAGTACATCTCTTTCCTCTCTCTCTCTCTCTCTCACACAAACACACACTCACTCACTCATTCTCTAACATGGACTTGTTTTCATGTATGTTTCTCTATTTTAGGGATGCAAGGGTTATGTGGGATCAGAAAACCGGCCGTTCACGAGTTTTGGGTTTGTTTCTTTCCGTAACCAATAAGTTTATACTTGATGACTGACCCTTCTTCATTACTGGACTTTATTATGGAGAAAATGGTGACACACATTTGTATTTGCCTTAACGTAAGCAGAGAGTGGTTTAAAGGAGACCAGTACATTCTTGCTACACAAGCAAACCAAGTATTTTATCTTCAAGACCCATCTGAAAGACAAGATTATTGGAAAGTCGTCCAAGAGGTTAATCATCGTAAGATTTGGGACAGAGATATTATGGTAGAAGTTACTGAAGATGTCATCCATGATGACAATTCGAGTGCAATTGCATTGTCTGCCAACTTGGAGGATTTGACCTATACTAAATTGCAAAATGTTGTAAAAGGTTTGCAGAACACAATATTGTGATTGAATTTGACTCTGATTGCGAGAGCGACAACTCTGACTAGGTTATCCTAATGTTTCTTATGAACTTAGATCTTGGTATTAAATTATGTAACCCATTTATCATTTGAACTTAGATCTTCATATTAGATTATGTAACCGATTATGGTATGATGATATTTTGGTTGTATGATTGATTATATCATTGGTGTTTGATGGAAATCTGGAAAACAGAACAGGCATTGACCCAAAAATTCTGGGCGGGAAGCTGCATTTAATGCAAAAATGGCAGTGAAATTCCCAGTCATTCAGCAAGGACAAAGTCCTCTCTAAAGTCTTTAGTAATGACAAAATAAAATACTATAAAAAGTCTTCTCTAAAATACAGCAAGGACTTGTCCTTGCTGTAGGTATTTAATAAATACACGTATAATGTAAAATATATTAACAAATACGTTTATAATACATTTATACATGTATAATGTATAATATATATGTTATATGTATTTTATAATTATTTAAAGTAAATTTTATAGTGAGGACAAAGTCCTTACTGTAGGGTATTTAATTACTTTTTCAAAAATCAGAGATGTCCTCGCTGTATTCGTTGACTATCCTCGCTGTAGACCTGTAGCCACGGGGCTTTGGCGAGGAGATTCCAGCGAGGACATGTTCTCGCTATACATCTTCAGTGAGGACATTCTAACATTTAGCAAGGACTTTTGTCCTTGCTGAATGTCATTTTTCTTGTAGTGATATATGCATGATTCTGAACAAAGCTTGGCTTTTGCCTCAGTGGATACCTGAGATGAGGCATTCGATGATGACCCCTCAACAGAATCAAGGGCCATCAGAGCAAGATTTCCAAAAGGTTGGTCACCACCATGTTGACCAGCACCTTGGAGTAGTTGTTCCTGACTAGATAGCTCTTCTGGTAGACTACTCCAGTCAACAACACTTGGGGTGAAAAAGCTATGTTGTTGAGGTTGTGTGTGATGATGAGATTGGGAAGATTGAGGCTCAGGAAGAGCATGAGGTGGTTGAGCCGAGGGTGCTTGAGCTTGACTAGCTGAGGCATGTAGTAACAGGGGTAAGGATATGGCATATGACCCTGTGGCACAAAATAAGCAGGTGGTGCCTGTGCTTGTGATGGATGGCCAGAGCTGGAGGAAGGTTGCCCTCTGTGCTGTGAGCTATTGCTGGGAAAAGTCACAAAGGGTGCAGAGGAGTTAGATCCAGACGATCTACACTCTCTTGCAAAGTGTCCAAGCCTTTGGCACTTGTGACACCTCAACTTGCTCTTGTCAAAACCAACTTTGGTTTTGCCAGGGAGTCCAGGGAATTTCCTACCAGTTCTCTTGTAGAACTTTTGAGAGCGGATATTTATCATTGCCATTTGGTTCAAAATATCCATCTCTTCCAGATCATCATCTGGAATGCCCTTCAAGTCCTCCATAAAAAAACACAAGTTGTCACCACCACCTCCTGAACTACTAACACCAACAAAAGCTTGTTCTGAGTTGGTAGAGAAATCAATATGCTCATCATAAGAACTTTCTGATGAAGCATATTCTGACTCATGACTTATCAAGGCAGTATTACCTTGGACAAAGTCATCAGCGAGCTTGCCAGAAGAGGACAACTTCCTCTTTTGCTCTATCTCTCTCAAAAGTGAGCAGTTTCCCATGAAGTTGGGTGAGAGATAGAGTTTCCAGATCAGCACTGGAGCATAGGACAATGGTATATGTGTCCCATCTCTCAGGCAGTGACCTGAGGAACCTGTTGTTCATCTGGCTTTTGGAGTACTCTTGTTTGACCATCTTCAGCTCAGAGATCAAACAAGAGAACCGCTCAAACTGCTGGGTCAGAGTCTCACCCTTTCTATATGAGAATGTCTCATATTGTTGGGCGAGGATTTCCCTATTGTTTGCTAAGACCGAATCAGTTCCTCCAAATTGTTCCTTTAGAGCAACCCATAGGTCATGAGCAGAATTATGATGCAAGAGCCCTGAATAAATCTCATTAGGAATAGCCATGGCTAAAATTCCATGGCTCTAGCATCAATTTCGAACAGCTTTAGATCTTCGTCCGAATATTGTTCAGGTTTCTTCGCAACCTGTTCATTAGATTCAGGACGCTCACCATGGGCTTGTATGGTCCATGCACCACTGACTTCCAACAACCAGCACTGTTGACAGCCAAGTGGTGAAGCATACGTCTTTGCCATATGTTATACTTGTTCCTCACAAGCATCGGAAGCTTGGTTGAGGAACCAGTATTGTGAGGATCATTAGTTGGTGTCGTTATCTCAGGTTTTAGTCAAAAACAAGTTTAAGCTGGACAAACGTGACTCAAGACCACCAGAGAACCTCAAGATTTTGGCCAGAAACAGCAGAAACTCACTCTCTATGGCTAATTCTTGCAAATTGCTAATTCGATCAAACAGAGAGATCAAAAGAGCAGTTTCAAATGATCAATAGTGAAATCGATCAATGATTAACCCGCTCTGATACCATTTGATAGGATCTCAGCCTCTCGTTTGATCAATCAGATTGGTTTGCAGCGGATTTAGCACGTTAATTAGCAATTATAGTAAGAACATAAAAGATATTGCAATTAAAAGCACAACATAGAAAGAGAAAGAGTTCTGTGAAAAATTAATTGTTCTATTGCTCAACACGTTTCGGCAATTAAAACAGCATGGTTCACCATCCTTTTATAGGCGGCAAAAGGATGGTGGTGATGTCCTTTCTCTGACATCAACCTATTATTAAAATTACAACTGACGGAACATAAAACTACTGAAGATGTCAACAGCTGACATCTTCTTACAAAAGTGTTCCTATCTTTTACAAGTACTGACAAAAGTAAACTACTGAAATCCTACAACGACTGAAGAACAAACTCTTCAGTCGTTTTTAACTACTGATACTATAACAGCTGAAGAACAAGCTCTTCAGCTGTTGTACAACTACTGAAACAAAACAAACTATTGAAAGGGAAAAACCATCACAAGAACTGAAGAAGACTTCTTCAGCTGTTGTGACAAACTCTGAGTTCAGCACTTGTTCTTCAGACTTGGCTTCAGATGATGTAACAGCTGACGACTTCAGTAGATGTCATCAGCTGTTGTCTTCAGTCTTTGTCTTCAGACTTTGTGCTTCAGTAGAAGGTCTTCAGTTCTTCAGCTTTTGATTCTTCAGTACTTGTCTTTAGTACTTGAAGTCTTCAGTACTTGTATGATCAGTACTTCAGACTTCAGTTCTTGTCTTCAGTACTTTAGAGTCTTCTGCTGTTGTTCTTCAGTTCTTTGATCTTCATACTTTGATCTTCAGACTTTGTCAGAACAGCTGATGGGAGTCTTCAACAGTTGTTGCAGTGGCATGTGGGACTTAGAGGTTTTCCTGATCTTGGCTCATTGGTTCTTTTGATCCAACAATTCTGACAATGAATCTACTTGGCTAATAGTGATGACATAAATCATATAAGTAGCAAGACTCTTATCAAGGACATTTATATGTTTCGTTGGAAAGCTATAATAAAAAATTATACTATAGGCACTTAAAATCATGCAAGCAAACCCACATGACAAAATAATGTTAATGTAATAAAGATAAACTAGCCTCCTATCAATGATAGACTAATCTAACAACTCTTTGGGACATTAACATCAAATATGCACTAACCATATCAAGTTGTTTAAGTATTAACATGCAAGTATTAACATGCACTCCTTTAACTTATGACATTCAATCACAATTATATAAACTAGCTTTTCACTAACAAACCCTAGATAAATATAATTAATGATATGTCAAGAACAAATAGTTTTTCCATGCATATGTATAACGATGCACATTTATGTTTCATGAATATTTAAGAATTCCCCCACCACTTCTAAACAAATGCGATGGTTTTAGACATAGACATACAATTTCATGAACAATATCTAACACATATAGTTTTCCAACATGATATAATTAAACATTTACAAGCTCTAATGCATGTTAGTCAAGACCCATAAATACACATATTTATTAAAGGATAATCATTAAAATACCATAAACATATACATAACATGCCAAAATCTATATAAGTCATCAATGATCATGTAAGTCTCATCACAAGTTAAAGTGATAAACAAAAGGGAAAAATACACCACTCAAAATGTTAATAAAGTTCATGATATGTACTTGAGAACTAAAGTCACAAGTGGAGCTAGAAGCGGTGAGCTGAACATGAGTTCCCGCCAAGTTAACATCTTAGCTTGAATGAAGGTCTGGGCTGTGACCCTTCGGTCCAATGGACAGGTCGACATACAAATATAGGGGTCGGAAATATAAATAGAGCGAGTTAAAATGAAAACCTCCTAAGGATTTGAAATTCATGGACCATAACGGACCGCCATGGCCTGTCTTAATGGTCCACCATGGGATGAGATTCGAAACCAGGGAATTATGTTTCATAGCAGACCACTAAAGGTTCGTGGTGACGGTCCGCTAAGGTGGTTGCGGATCGCCAGAAGTTGGCTTAATGGTTCCCGATTAATATTCCATTTCAAAGGTGCGAGTATTCCATTCAGAATATGCGAATATGCGTTTTTTAAGGCGTTAGCGGACCACCAAGCCCTGCGTAGCTATCCGCGAGTCTGTCATGCAGATTGGGTAAAAAAGCCTCAAAAACCTGAATTTGACCTATTTCACACACTCTCATCTCAGTACTCTATCCATCTAATTAAACCCATTTTCTTTCTCTCTATGATCTTGGCATGTTGGAAGGTTTGGTACTTTGGTGTGACTAACGAAACGTGCGGTTGCCTTCGTTGTGATTGGTTTGGCTCAGAACGAGCTTGGGAGCTCAGTTTACTTTGGTGAGCCTCATTCTCTCCTAAATATGAGTATGGTTATATATGCATTGTTATGACTTGTGAAAACCCATTTTAGTTATAAGATCGTGCGGTGGTAGAATTGTGGTCGTCAGAAGTTGACTTAAAGCTTAGATCTTTTATGGTAAGATTCTAATATCTTCACATTATGCATCATAATGGATGATTAGGTAAACCGGGGATTTTGGAAAAAACCAAGTTATAGATGACCGAATAACTTTGTCAATAATGTTTGAACAATTTTTTTTTCATATTTGATGAATAAAGTTATCATTATAAATCTACTACACCTACACACCCATAATTTTCATATCATTTTTCATTTCAAATTCATTATTTAATAATTTTAAATTTTTGTTTTGAAGATATAGTGGATACTCTAATATTCATAGACTTTATATTGTTCTTTTGATAAAAAAAAATATGGACCAACTATATCATATCTATTCCTTTTTCTCAAGATAATCCCTAAGTCGATTATTCATGTCTATATTAGTGCATAAACTTTTAGCTTCATATGATACACGTCTTAAGCTTTTAATATGAAGTAGTCAATCATGTTTAGTCCTTCGCAAACTTAAGTATTTATGTGCCTACAATCACCATAACTTTAGCACATAAACTTCATCATTTAGCGCATATATCAAATTATATGTCATTTGTACAGATTTCATTTCTAAATATTTAGATTGTATCTTTTTCTTATGTATCGAGATATAAGAATCATAATGCATCTCTACATCTGTGTCTGTTGATTGGTGTTAGTATTTCATCTTTAGTTGTTTATTTTGGAACTTAAGATAAAACCTAGTCTTATCAAAGTCTTTCATTTCAAATAATATTTAAGCATTCAAATTTCATAAGAAACTTATCAGGAGTTCTAAATAAATATAAACAAAACATATCGAATCTTTATACAGCGATCATAATGTTCTCAAAAACTTATATCACATTCTTTTAGCAGTGTAAATTTTAGTATCATGAATCATAACATTAGAGGGTAAATAAATCCTCTTTATAAGACTAGACTACTATGATATTAAAAGTCATTGCATCTATTGCTAGTATATGTCTCCTCATAATCAAGTTTAGGTCTTTGTGAAAATTTTGTGCCACAAAATTTATTTTATATATTTTAATTTGATGTTTAGATTCATGTTTTCACACAAAAGCTTGTTTATCTATACCACATGTATAAAGTATTTTGGATGGATATATTTGTAATTTTGCATAAAATGTAAGACACCTAAAACATTTTTTAAGCATAAAGTACAAGTGTTTAATACAATAATTCCTAATTTACCTCCATTTAATAAACTTCTCTTCATTAATACATTACTTAATGCATATTAGATTATTTAATTTAATTCATTGAGCATTATTTTATTTATTTTATTTTAAATTAATATTTAAATCTACATTTACTTTTTATATGCTTTATAACTAAATACAATTTTAATCAAATATTATTTTATTTAAATACTTAAATTTATAATCATTATACTATATAACTTATACTCTCAGGTTAAGTCAAATTTACACTTAATCTCTTAAACATAAAAGAATTTTCTTCTATTTTCTTTTAACAAATTTAAAATATAGCACATTAACTTTAATATAATTACCATTTATATATTCGCTATTATTTTCTTATATTTTGAGGATTCATTTTTTAACATCATTTCTTTTTGTTATAATTTTTTTATAGAGTTGCACATGTGAATTTTTTTTACAATTTGTTAATACTAACATATAAATCATCAGAATTATCATTTACAAATTTTACAATCCCGTGCATAGCACGGTCACCTCACTAGTATAAAAATATATTTGAAATTTTGGGTGTATAAACTACTAGTCTCGTAACTTCTTGTTTCTTTAATTACAAAATTTAACTCTGTTTCATTTATGTTTTTCTATTTTGATCTATTGTTCTATGTTTTCGTTAATTGGTAGCTCTTAGTTCAACATCCTCATCATTTTCATTATTTTAAGTACCAAATTATATACAAAAGCACGAGAGATGTTGATTTTGTTTCGATTTCATACATTTCCTTTCATAATATAGTTAAGTGAGATCTCTTTGATTTAGGTATCAAGTCTTTTTACATTTTTCTTGACTTGACCATCTTTATTATTTGCTCCATATTCTAATATGATTTAATCTTTATATCTTTAAAATATACTAGCTTACCACACCTAAAATGTGTCATACAATATGAGGTTGTCCTTCTAGAACATTAATCTTAATTGGAATTTATCAAAAGTTAAGTATATGAAACTTAAGCATTTTAATGTCATACGGAACTTATCAAGAAGTTCAAATACATAAAAGCAAACATGTCTAGATCCGAACCTTACAGAAAAATCATAGTTTTCTCGAGAACTTAGATTATATTATTTTAGCAGTGCAAGTCCTTAGGTTCTTCATGTAAATTTTGCTATGATTGTGAAGCGTAACATTAGAGGGTAAATAAATTCTCTCTTTGCATTACCAAACTATTATGATACTAAAAGTAATTGAATGTATTACTCTAATGTGTCTTCTCATAATCATTTTTAGAACAGTCGCAGTAGGTTTTCTTTTAAATATGTGAGTGTGTGTTTTATATTATGTGAGATTGTATGAGTGAAGAAAATAGAAAATTTATGGGGTTGTATCGTATTTTCTCATATTTAGAGAAACATGGTACAACCCCTATAACTTTTTTAATATTATTGAAAGTGATTGTGAGTGGAGGATAAAGAAAAGTTAATGATAAAAATATAAAGAATTATTATTTAACCGAAAGATGGAAAGAAAAATAGTGTTTTTAAGTATAAATATGGGGATTGGGATGAGGAAATAGTAAGGTTTTTCTAAAAATCCTTGTCCCATTAAACTTTTGTCCAATTAAATTTACTTTATATCTTTTAATCTAACTAGATTTAAATGCCGCGCGTTGCTGCGGCCGTGCAAATTTGCGTTTTCTGCTACTAAACGGTTTTGAGAGTGCTGGAGGGCATGCTACAGCAGATACCTAAATACATGTCGGTCTCTACTGTTAATTACGATTTAGGGGTGGGGGCAAATAGGTAATTAAATAAATAGTTCAACGAAGAAAATATTGTGATTACATAAAACAGAATATGAACGGCTACTCTACTTACCACTTTGATATGGTGGTTGTCAACTCCGCGTTCCTTGATCATGTCAATGGCTGTAACTATTGTGCCACCTAAAGATTATTAAATACGGAAAAATATGAAATAATTGGTGAAAATAAAATTAACATAAAGGGCAGGCTTCAACGTATGAGCAGAAACAAACAAAAAAGAAACTTACCTGGTGCTAGCATAGGATCTACAACAAACACTCGAGTTCCTTCAGGGAACTTTTCAGGCAACCTACATCATTTTTAATAAAAATAACTACCTTATTGATAACATTAATAAGTATGTTGTTATAAAACTTACTTAAATATATTAGATACCATACTCATCTTAAGGATCTCAAAAATGATGTTTCCGTAATATAAATTAATTTTAACTTTTATGTTAAATATTTTATAATACACGACTTGTGAATTTTTGGAGTAAAATGGTGGAGTGAATAATATTATACCAAAATTACACCATTCTGGTTTCGCTTGAAAATAATTATAGCAAATTTCACACCGTTTTGATGATTTGATGCAAATCATAGATGGTCTATAGTATCAAAAGCCATACATTGATCTAACTCCAAAAAATCAAAGGAAATCATCAAATGATACAATATCATAAAACTTTTGGCAGATTCCTAAATAGCATCTAAACATGATGGAGATATGTTCAGACTTCAGTAATAAGTAATGACCCTGGTTGGAATTCTTACTTGTTCAAATATACCGTCGATTGAAGAGTCTCCTCGTTTCTGCTAACACCTTCATTTAAAAATGAAAGTAAAAATAAAAATGGAAAACACATATATAAAAAATTGATGGTAAATGTGAACCTTATGTAAAATTGTCATAATAAATAGACTTGGAAATTAACATATGACATATTGACATTTATTTGAAGCTTGTACCCAATGCTTTACTTCTTTTACTAAGAGTCAAAAGACTGTTTTTAAGATGCAAAGTATAGCTAAAGAGTACAAGTTTTTATAGCATGATTTGAGCAATTGAGTTGTAACTTGTAGCACAAAAGACAGATGCAAAACATGTTCCGCAAAAGAAGCATTTTGCAGCCAATACTTCTTTTTATAGGTGTAGAAAGTACAAGCCTTTAAAGCATAATTTAGATTGTTTGACCATTCCAATTACACTTTGATGCATTAAGGTTGTACCCTAATTCATTCCAATTGTAGAAAGTACAAGCCTTTGATGCATTAAGGTTGTACCCAATTACACTACCCAATTCATCATTTCTGTAAACATTTTCTGTATCATCCACAACCATGCTTTAATGTAAACATTTTCTGTATCATCACTCCTACTTAAAATCTGTTAAAAGCTTTTGAATTTGTACACAATGCAGTAACACTTGTACCATTAAACACATACCAACTCTTTAACATTGAAGATTCACGATTTTCCATTCAAGGAATCTAACCCTCAAATTGTAGATGACAATGACTCTTAACCCATGAATACCCAAAATCTATATGCCATAGATCAATCAGAACAGCTTGTACACAATGCAGTAACACTAGTACCCCAAAACATATCCTAACTCTTTAACACTCAAGATTCAAGATTCAAGATTTTCCATTCAAGAAATCTAACCCTCAAAATTGTAGATGATAAAGATTCTAACCCATGAACACCCAAAATCTACATGCAACAGATAAATCAAAACAGATTGTACATAATGTAGTAACAATAGTACCCTGCAACACATCCTATCTCTCCAAGATTCATGTAATTCAAGATTCTCCATTGATGAAATCCAGATAATAAAGATTCAAACACATGAACACCCACAATCTATATCCAACAAATCAATCAAAAACCAACCAAACAATCAAAAATCGAGCTCGAATTCGAAGAAATTACCATGAAGAAGAGCAGATAAGCTACCATCAGGAATGTAATCACACACAAGCAGCTTTTCGTCTTTCGAATAATAATAAGCTCTCAATGCCACCACATTTTCATTCTTCATCTTCCCCAACACCTGCATCTGCAACTCAAACTCCTTCTTTGTTGCCACAACATCCTTCAACCTCTTCACCACCACCGTCGTCCCCGCCTCCAGCACCGCCGTGTACGACGTCGCCACCGTCCCTTTCCCCAAAACCTCCGCCAATGCCCTCAGCAAATCCTCCAAATTGAAGCTGTAAACCCCACCTTCAAAGAACACCAAGTCAACCACAACCAGCACCACCACCCATCGCGGCCGCCAACCCCCAAATCGAAGCTGTAAACCCCACCTTCAAAGAACACCAAGTCAACCACAACCAGCACCAACACCCATCGCGGCCGCCAACCCCCATCCAGGGGTTAGTCTCTTCGGCTCCCACGATCTGCGCCATCGGAGAGATGAAGATTGAGATTTGGTAAGATCTAGCAGATCTATTTGAGTGTTTGTGTGTGTGTTTGAGGCCGATGGAAGCTTTTATCAATGAAAAGATGAGGTTGCAGATCTTTTTTAAGGGTTTGATCTTGGAAAAAAAAAGCACCGACAAAGGTCTTTAATTAGAATAGTAATATTTAGATTCATAGTTTCACACTTAAGCTTGTTTATACCAAACATATTTGAAAACTTTAGTCGCATAGACTACTTGTTTGATAACTTTTTGTTTCATTATAGAATTCAACTCTTACTTATTTAATCTTTTTATTTTGGCCAATCATTTCTATGTTTTCACTAATTCTTATCATTTTCATTATTTCAAAGCGCTAGGATATAAACATAAGTAAGAAGTACGTAGGATTTGTTTCAATTCCATACATTTCCCTAGATGATATAAATTACAAGGTTTTCTTTATTTCTGTACGTGAAGTTTTTTTAGAAACAACGTGTTTAATGTCTTTAAAATTGATCCTTTTACTTTATCTCGACTTAACCACTTTCATACTTGCTCCATATTCTAAGAAATTCTTATATTTTTCTATTTAAAATTGACTAGTGTACCGCACCTTGAATGTGCCTTGCACTAATTACTAATATGAGGTTGCCCTTCTAGAACAATAATCGTAACAAAGGCATTAACAATTAGTATATATAACGTGGTAACAATTTAAGGTCTGCGAACTAGTTTGCTAATTGATTCTCTAATTAGGGATGGCAATAGACCAGGTTTGATATGGGTTTGGGTAATCTCAACCCCATACCTGATTAGAAAAGTATGTCTCATACTTGACCAAATCCCATCCGGTATTTTGAATCAAGAAAAGGATGAATTTACCAAAAACTATAAGTTCAGTACCGATCCACAAATGCCAAAATCTCCTAAGTACTGAACTACTGTGAATCGACATTTGTTTAGCTTGATGTTATGCTAGACAAGAGTGTCAGTATCGAAGAGTAGTGGCGACAACATACTTTTACAACTGCTGATCTTCTGAAGTAGTGATTTCCTGTCTTTTGTTGTACATATGTCTATAACCAATAGCAATGTACATTCCTGATATGCCATAATATGCAGATCAATGGCTGAAACATGTCATTAATCCTAAACCTAGAATAGATCATCAGGATTTATTCTAGTGTTTAGCTTTCATAGTATAAATACCTCATACTTGTATAGTTTTAGGATTAATTTGTTTGCTCACTTGTTATCTGTTGTTATTACTCTTTGTAATCTTCAAAGTTATCAAGTGAATACTTGAAAGAACTTTTTTGTGTTATTATTTACTCAAAGCGTTTGTGTTTGTTACTAGACAGTTAACTTAGAGTCCACATTTGTTAACTGACGATCACTAGAAATGTTTTGTTTATTGCTAACCCTATCCAACAAGTGGTATCAGAATGGCTCTTGATTTGCTTGAAGTTTCTTTTTCAACAAATCACTTGTTTTCTTTTGATCACACGTTCAAACACATTATTCCTTCATACCTTTTATCCATTCAAGATGACTATTATAGTTGTTTCAAGTAAACACGACTTGGAAAATGGTACTCAAACCAAACCCCTGATGTTTACTCCAATGTTTATGATACTTGGAAAATCAGAACGGATGATTTTTAAGGAATCAAGATCTAAATATGTGGCTCTTAATTCTAAATGGACCATATGTCCATATGGTCCAAACTACCGGTGAAGGAAGTGGTATGATCCCTAAAGATCCTAGAAAGTATTTAGATGAATACCTGAAGAAGATGGATGTAAATTCAAAAGCTCTATGGCTAATCAGGATGAGGATACCCAACAACATCATCCATGGATTTAAGAAGTGCATAATTACTCAAATGTTGTAGGAAGCTTTGAAGGACAGATTTGAGGTAACAAAAGATATGAAGGAAAACAAGAGAGATGTCTTGAAGCAAAAGTTCAAAAACTTTAGTTTCACAAGGGAGAAACCATGACTACTACATATCTCAGATATGTCAAACTACTAGACTCTCTTAATGAAGTTGGGGTGAAACTTAAGAATAATAATGTTCTCAGAAAGTTCTTGAGGTTAATACCGAAGACATGGACGGGCTATACAGTGTCCATCAGAAGAACTGAGAACCTAAAAACTATAAATCTTGAGGAGTTGTATGACATTCTGAGTGCCTATCGATGGATATGGAAAAGATGAAGAATCAGTCGGTAGACCATCAAACTCCTTAAAGTACTCGACACTAATGGCACCCATTCATGAGCCATTTCACTCTTAAACCTATCAAGTTTTGATGGTGACTCATCAAGTACCGATAATCACCTATCCGGAATCTCCAACTGTTAAATTATAGTTATCACCATCTTTCATTAGATGGAATCAGCAATGCTTACCATCCTTTTCATCAAAGTATTCTTCCAGTTCAGATTTTGTTAGCAAGCAGGAAAACTTCTTTCAATCCTCTGAAGAAGATTTAAAATGCATCTATCCAGATGATGTTGAAGAAATGGACATCAATTATTAAACGGTCGTGATATCTTTCAGGGCTAAATAGATCTAGAAGAAAACTAAAAGGAAAGTTCCAAAGAAAGAGAAGGTCGGGATTTGGATTTGATAAGAGTAAGGTAAAGTGTTTCACGTGTAATCAGATTGGACACTTTGCCAAGGATTGCAATGAACCTAAATCAAATCTAGCTCCCTTGGACTTATCCAACCTCAAATAACCAGCAACCTCTAAAGCCCTTCTACTTCTGCCAACCAAAGACACACATCAGTTGTAACTTTAGGAAAAGAGCTGATGACCAGAGCTTTAAGGTAGAAGACATCAATCTCATCAACAATGCATTAATGGATAGTATCTCAACGTCCTCACCTTAGGTAACCTCTAAATCACGTTGTACAACTAAGTGTATTGCAAAAGTAAAGAGGTAGAATACATCAATCCCATCAACAATGCATTAATCAATCAATATTCTTAAAACTGATTTAAGAAAACTAATCAAGATCGAAAGGAAATCATAAAAGAGATAGAGAAGATTCTTTCACTATTAAAATATGAACAAACAAACCTTGCGACCCAGATTGATGATCTTTTGGTCAAGCTAAATTCAGGTCAATGTGATTTGACAGTAACTAAAACATATATCAATAAATACAACATTCAAGCTAAAAAGTTTAATAAGTTACTTGGCTTCACTAAGAACTCTCAAAAGCTTTATCATACCAAGACAGGATTGGGGTATAATGTTGTGGAGCCACCAATGATTTACACTCTAGGATGCACTCCTAAATGCAGCCTGGAAGTGAAGGAGGAAATGTCTACCGATCCAGTATATGCAGAGTCTGTGGATGATAAGGCAGAAGAAGAAAGAAAAGAGAGGAAAGAAAAGGAAGTTAAGGAAGAAGATAAGGAAAAGAGGAGACTATAAGAGGTTCAAAGAAAGAAGAAGAAGAAAGTGATTCGGGAGGTGAGGTTGGTTAAAGAAAGTGATTCGGGAGGTGAGGTTGGTTAAAGAAAGCTTATCTTCCGAAACCAACAAACAAATAACTGAGTCAATCTCCTCCATCAAACCAAAATCTCAACCAAAGCATAATTGTAACAAGAAGACACACAATAGAATCTGTTGTGCGAGAACCTCAAATCCTTCACACTAGAGACCATAATCATATGTTCAAAGGTCTACTTATAAAGCTATGAAAACCCATAACAAGAAGTTTCCATGGAAGAAAATTAATCTTACCTCATATACTGATTACAAGCTGAACAAGAGTATATGTAGGAAAATGAAAAGAAATAAAGAAAATCAGTACATGAAGCTTTCAAGTAAGAAGGAGATACTTGAAGATTTCATTGATCATGAGCTGATCCAAAAACGGAAGATAAAGGAGATGAATAAAGAACAAAAAGAGCTTGAGATGAAGAAAGAACAAAAAGGGCTTGAGAAGAAGATCAAGTTATTGAAAGAGTAGATCAAGATCATGTGCCTAATTTGTGGGGAAACAATCACTTTGCAAAAGACTGTCAATAAACCCTTAGCACAATCCATCAGGCACATTAAATTAGCAAGATCTACAAAGATATCCATGGTTGCTTATCAACCACTTAGAAGGAAAGGTGGAAACTCTAAACTGGCAGGGAAACAAAACATGTTGAGTGCTAATCTAAAAGAAACAATTTCCAAGAAAAATACCTGTATGAAAGCCTTTTCATCTCCAAAATCTTTAGAAGGTCATCAAATGAAAAGTGATGTTAAAACGTCTAGTATTTCCAAAGCTGTAAAGAAATCCTAGAGAACAAAGACATCTAATGATCTCAACAAAGATCAAGATGATCTAAAGCCCAAAATCAAACATTTATCACTTAAGAGTGATATTAAAATGCTGAAATCTAGAAGACCCAAGACTAAACAAGCTTGGGTCCCCATTCATCACTAACAAAATTATTCATATATAGGAACATCCATAAACCAAAGATAACTTGTGAATTTTGGATAGCGGATGCACTCAGCATATGACTGGTGACAGATCATTCCTGCTGAATCTTGAACCATACCATGGTGGAGATGTTACCTTTAGAAGTGATACTAGAAGAGGATACATGTATGAAGTGTTGTTATTAAGGATGCATGAAGGATGAGAAGCGTTTTGGTAGCATCATCCTAGGGGGCTTTTTTTGAACCAAGAGAAGGATGAAGTTACCAAAACTTAAGTTCAATACTAATCCACAAATACCGAAATCTCCTAAGTTTTGAACTATTGTGAATCGACACTTGTATAGCCTGATGATCTGCTAATTCACTGTTGCATTAGACAAGACTGTCAGTACCTAAGAGTAGTGGTGACAACATACCTTCTTCAACTGCTGATCTTTTGAAGTACTGATTTCCTGTCTTTCATTGTACATGAGTTTAGAACCAATAGTATAGCATATTCATGGTATGTCGTAATGTGCGTATCAGTGGCTGAAACATGCCATTGATCCTAAACCTAGAATAGATGATTAGGATTCATTCTAGTATTTAGTTTTCATAGTATAAATACCTTACATGTGTATAGTTTTGGTTTTAACTTGTTTGTCCACTTGTTATCTGTTGTTATTACTCTTTGTAATTATCAAAGTTATCAAGTGAATACTTTGCAAAATTTCTTATGTTATTATTTGTTCAAAGTGATTTTGTTTGCTAGTAGACAGTTAACTTAGATTTTGCATTTGTTAACTGTTAATCACTAGAAAAGTCTTATTCATTTCTAACTCGGTCCAACATGTATGTATCAGGTATTAACTCATCATGTATCGGGTATACCTGCATGTAATCGAGTATACTTGCTAAATTAATAAGAAAAACCATCGGGTATCTAGCGGTTACATGTTTAAGTTAGTTTCTTTTCTTTCTCTAGTACCATCTTCATGAGTATACTAATCATGTTCTTGAGATTGATTTATATTTGTTTGTTGGTCATTTTGCACAAATGTGTTTGTCTATTAGGATAATCACAAACCTATAATTTCTTCTCATTCCGTATTCATATTATTTGTAAAACAAATATCATATACACGTAATAGAAAATGTATACTATAAAAGAAGAAACTAAGCTTTAAGGATAATATAGCATAGTCATAATAACTAAAAAGAATTTAATACATTTAAAATAAATATAATTATTTCGGTATAACCCGATAAACAAGTATGCTTAATAAAAAAATTGGGTTGAGTAATCGGGTATATCATGCAATCTCATACTTTTCCTATACCCGAAAAAAATAATTAATCCCCTACTCGGTCCCATACCCGCTTACCAACCCATACACATCCTAGATGTCTCCGGTTTTGAGTATTCCCATCAGGTTCGGGTTTCACTTCCATCCCCATATTTAATCTTTGTAAATGAATTATCTTTCTAACTTCTAGTTCATGTAGTTTAGTTTAAGGATCAAGATTAGACAATAATAGTTCATTCCTACTTAGCTCTATTTGTATCTATTTTGCATCACCTTATGCTAGTAGTGTTAGATCCGTTAATATAAAGAAATAAGCCATAATCAAATCTCTTGTTAATGGCTTTCATTGCTTAACTATAATAGTTATACTAGCCCAACATATATTATTAACCTCTTTTAAGGTTTCATGTTGTAGCATTGTGGTGGAGCAATAACAATATATATCACATAACCAGAAAAACCTTAAACGAGAAATATTTGGTTTCTGACCAAAAAAACAAAAACAAAAAAACAATTGTAATAGAGAGCAGATACAATCACACATAGGCTTGATATAAATTACACTTGTTTCACGTACATAACATAGATCTAAACACAAACTTGACATTTTTATTTCATCATGATTGGCTTTCCTACCAATTATAATGTTTGATGATTGTGTCAACAAAGCTATTAGTGATATTATGGATTGGCTTGGATGTTAGTTGTGGTTATTATGGTAGTTCATGGTTGTTGAGTTAGTTAGATTCTAGTTAGGATATTCCACTAGAATCTACTAATGATTCCTATAAATAGGGATCTTATTCATGTATTGTAAGAACTGAAAAATACTCAATACACATACTTTGTTTTTATGGTATCAGAGCATATGCTCTGTGGATTCCGGAGACATTTTCCGGTAATCCCTTCTTCTCCGGCGAGCTGTCTTCTCCGGTGACTGTTGCAAGTTCTCTTCGGTGACTGCTGTTTACTTCGAAGTTGCTGTTATGGCTTCTTCGAGCTCATCATCGTCTTCTGCTTCTGAACAGTACACACAAGTGGATCTTCTTTCACTTCCTTACCTAATATTGCAAATTTCTTATCAATCAAACTTTATGATAACAATTTTCTCAACTGGAAGCATCAAATCGTTACAATTCTCAAAACTTTAGGACTATTGAAGTTTCTAAAGTCAGACATACCTCCACCACCAACCGATTCATCTGATAGAGAATTATGGGAGAAGAGTGATGGCTATGTGCAAGCTTTAATCACTGCTACTTTATCTTCTTCCCTTGCTCATCTGCTCGAGATTCCTCTTCAGCAGCTGCACTGTGGAAGACAATTGAAGACTCATTTGTTCAAATTATGTTTGCCAAAAAGTCTCA
The DNA here is from genome assembly GCA_024085815.1 of Flaveria linearis. NCBI lineage: Eukaryota > Viridiplantae > Streptophyta > Magnoliopsida > Asterales > Asteraceae > Flaveria > Flaveria linearis. The sequence goes on along the minus strand of CM044017.1, from coordinate 17,189,211 downwards.
ATTACGCACTCAGTTATATCTGCTCAAACAAAACACAAAATCAGTTATTGTTTTTCTAAATGAGGCTAAAGAAATTGTGGATTCGTTGAATGCAATTGGAGACCCCATTTCTGATGACCTGTTAGTGTTACAAGTTCTTCAAGGTCTCAATTCTGATTTTGAGAACTTTGTGATGAACATTGAGAATTTAGAAACCACACATACCTTTTCTCAATTCAGATCGAAGCTGCTTACTTATGAGCCTCGATTGAAGCAGAGGCAAACACAAACTGAACCATTGGTTGCAGCGATGGCCGCCTCTACTCTTGCACCACCACACACCGAATCATCAAGCACTGATTCTTCAAAGTCGATTATTTGTCAGATCTGTACTAAATCTGGTCATCGAGCTTCGACGTGTTACTTCCGGTACACACCAACCGATTCTCCTCGGTTTGCAGGTGCTCGCGGTGGTGGTGGCAGTGGTTGGCGTGGTGGTCGCTCCGGTGGTGGTAGATTTGGAGGAAGACATGGTGGTAGATCTGGTACCAGTGGTGGTCGCGTTCGTTCCGGCCGTTTCACCGCTAACTTTGTTGATTTTGCTGATGGTTTCTCTCGTGATGTAGGGCACCAAACGGGAGATGGTTCCTCTTTTTATTCAGGTCCACCTTCTGGGTTTTCTTCGATTGGGCCAGGTCTTTTAGGCCCAGCACCATCTCATGCTTCATCAGCTTATGGCTCGCCTACTCATGGTGTTGGGCCGAACCAATCTTTTGGTTTCGGGCCCCAACACTTTCAGTCTTGGGCTTCCTCTCCGCCCACTTCTCAGCAGTTTAGGCCTTCTACTTCTCATTTTGGGCTTCGCGCAGATCTATCTCGTGCTTGTCAGACTGTTGAGTCGTGGATTCCCGACTCCGGAGCCACCGCTCATATGACATCTGATCCCAAGATTGTTTTTGGTACTGTTCCTTATACTGGCTCTGAGCGTGTGGTGGTCAGTAATGGTACATCTCTGTCCATATCTCATATTGGTTTTTCTTATCTTCGTCTATCACGGTGTGTGTTGTTACTTCGGTCTGTTCTTGTTGTTCCTGGCCTTGCCAAGAACTTACTTTCAATCACACAACTTGTGATTGATTATCCCATTTCTATTTTATTCTCACAGTTTGGTTTGTCTGTACAGACTCACACCGGGCAGCTTCTCCACCACATGCGAGCTAGTCCTCATCAGCTATATTCTCTCACAGCTGCATGTTCCACGTCTCGGGAGTTGTGGCATTCTTGCCTGGGTCATCCGTCTGATTCTGTGCTGTCTAGGCTTACTTCATTAAACTTGTCTAGTTCTTCCTTAAAATCACCTTGTAATTCATGTTGTATTTCAAAATCTAGTAGATTGCCATTTCATTCTACTGTTTCTCATTCTACTGTTCCTCTATATGTGATTCATTGAGATATATGGGGTCCTTCTCTAGTACTTTCTCGTTCCGGTTATCGATATTTCATCACTTTTATTGATGATTTCAGTCGATTCACTTGGATTTATCCTTTGACACATCGTTCACAGGCGGTAGATTGCTTTCGTCATTTTTGACCTTTGGTTGAAAATTTATTTTCTTGCACCATTAAGCATCTTCAGTGTGATGGTGCCCCTGAGTTAGTTCATGGTCCCATGGCTCAGTATCTCACTGCTGCTGGTATTTCCTACCATATTTCTTGCCCTTATACACCCCAACAAAATGGGGCGGCTGAGCGCAAGAATCGTCATTTATCTGAGGTTGCTCGTGCCTTACTATTTCATGCTCACTTACCAAAGCAATTTGGTATGATGCATATGCTACTGTCGCCTTTCTCATTAACCGGCTTCCTACGCCGGTTCTTCATTAGTCCTCTCCTTATGAGGTCTTGTTTGGTGCTTCCCAGATTATTCTATTCTTCGCACTTTGGGTGTAGATGCTATCCGTTCCTTGGTGATACACGTCCGGATAAGCTCTCACCCAAATCTACTCCTTGTATCTTTCTTGGCTATGCACCTCGTCACAGTGGTTATCTTTGTTATGACCTTGTTACTGCTCGTACCATTACCTCTCGTCATGTTACTTTCTATGAAACTATCTTTGATTCCTCTGTTTCTTCTTCCTCTGATACATCCTCAAACTGTTCTTTTATGTCTGATTTTGTTATCTCTCCTCCCTCTTCATCTGTTTCTTCCTCCTCCTCCTTTCCTACTTCTTCTTCTCCTTCCTGTTTGCCTCCTTCTTCCTCTTCTCCTCCTCGTTCTTCTCATCCTATGGTCACTCGCTCTCGTGATCACACTCGACAGCCTAGACAGTATCTGGATTATGTCCTTCTTCATACTACTACTACTCCCACCACTGAGCCTATCTCATTCTCTCAGGCTCAACACCATGATGTTTGGTGGGATGCTATGCGTACTGAGATTGGAGCTTTTCACTCTAATCATACATGGGATCTTGTTTCTCCTCCTGCTTCTGCCAATATTGTTGGTTGTAAGTGGGTTTATAGGATTAAGCGTAATCCTAATGGTTCCGTGAGTCGTTATAAAGCCCGGCTTGTTGCCAAGGGCTTTCATTAGACTGCTGGGGTTTATTTTTCTGAGACCTTCAGTCCTATGGTTAAACCCACTACCATTCGTCTTGTTCTCTTTGTTCCTTCTCCCGGGGTTGGTCTATTCGTCAGGTTGATGTTAACAATGCCTTTCTTCATGGTGACTTGTCTGAGACTGTTTATATGTCTCAGCCACCTGGCTTTGTTGACTCTTCTCATCCTGATCATGTCTGTCTTCTTTGGAAGGCTCTCTATGGCCTTAAGCAGGCACCCCGCGCTTGGTTTTCCAAGCTCTCTTCTGCCTTTTGGCTGGTGGCTTTACTCAGTGTCTGTCTCACACCTCTCTTTTTGTCAATCAGCATGGTGATAGCATTTGCTATGTTCTTGTATATGTGGATGATATTATTATTATGGGTAGTTCGTCAGAGTTTGTCTCTTCTCTGATTACTCATTTACATTCACAGTTTGCACTCAAGGACTTGGGTTCTTTGTCATATTTCTTAGGTGTAGAGGCGACCTTCACTGATGATTGTCTTCATCTCTGTCAGCAGCGTTACTTGATCTGTTACAGCGTTGGCATGGGACAGTGTCGCCCGCTATCTACACCTGTTGCTTCTGGTCGACAGCTTTCTCGATATTCGGGAATACCTTTATCTGATCCGACCTTATATCGTAGTACTGTTGGTGCTTTACAATATCTTGTCTTGACTCGTCCAGAGGTTGCTTATGCGGTCAGTAAGGTGTCTCAATTTCTTCAGACACCTACTGATCGACACTGGGCAGCAGTCAAACGTATTTCACGTTATCTTCATGGTTCCAGTTCTCTTGGGTTGACTTTTCACCGATCATCTTCTTTTGATCTTCATGGGTATTCAGATGTAGATTGGGCTGGTTGTCCAGATGATCGTCGATCTACTACTGGTTATTGTGTGTTTCTTGGCTCCAACCTTATTAGTTGGAGCTCCAAGAAACTGAGTATCGTGCTCTTGCTCATACCGCTGCTGAGCTTCGATGGCTCATGTCTTTGCTTCATGGGTTGCATGTTCCTATCTTACATCCTCCTACTTTATGGTGTGACAACATGGGTGCCACTTACCTTGCTGTCAATCCTGTGTTTCATCAGCGTACGAAACACATTGAGATTGACTTACATTTTATTCGTGATATGGTGTTGGCTCAGCAGTTGTCTGTTCGCTATGTGGCTATTGCCTCTCAGCTTGCAAATATTTTAACCAAAGGACTATCAGTTTCTCGATTTGATGCTCTTCGCTCCAAGCTTCACGTGGCTTCCCCTAGTTCAGCTTGAGGGGGCATATTAGTGATATTATGGATTGGCTTGGATGTTAGTTGTGGTTGTTATGGTAGTTCATGGTTGTTGAGTTAGTTAGATTCTAGTTTGGATATTCCTCTAGAATCTACTAATGATTCCTGTAAATAGGGATCTTATTCATGTATTGTAAGAACTGAAAAATACTCAATACACATACTTTGTTTTCAAAAGCAAACATCTAAAGGAACTTAAGTTACATAGAGTTCATCTCTTAGTTCATTACTTAGTTCAATAATTAATAGTAACTTGAGAATGACCTTCGCTATATATAGTATGATAATACAGAATGAATAACGTACTTGTTTTCTTATTAGCGAAGTTCATCATGCAAACTTCAATTTGCAAATTTAATGTCCATTTATACACCAATGATTCTTATGCCAACTGGTTAATTTGATGTACTCATGACATGTAAATACGGGGAGGTCATGGGCTCAAGTATCACTATGAGCAAAATGCTCAGAGTTAAGCAAAGAGGTTTTCTCCGTAATGGGTTTCCTCCTGGGGGGTGGGGTGCGGTCTCTGCTGGAAAATAGATAGATGGACCCATTTAAGATAACACGTATCCTCCGAAGTAGTACCGCACATTTTATGTTCAAAAAAATGCCCATTTATACGAATCATAGATTTAAAATTCTAAATGGCATTACATGTTAGGATGTATATGTATATATGTAAGTGTGTGTCCATACACATATATAGGAAAAAGTTAAAATGAAATCACTATGTTATTACGAGAACTCGAGAAAACCGTCACAATCAAACAAAATTATTACTATTTATTGGAATGACACAATAACATAAGTTTTACTTTTTTAAACCTGCAAATTCATAAATATACATAAAAGACCTATTTCAATCGGTGTAATATCAACTCAACAATAAAAATAATTATTTTGATTAATCTTGACGACTTTTCGCAAGTTCTTTAATAACAAAGGGTTTTTCGTCTGAACCTTTTTCCTATATATATATATATATATATATATATATATATATATATATATATATATATATATATATATATAAATATATATAGGGAATGAAACCTAAGAAAAATAATTATTTTTAAAAAACCAAGAAAACTAATTTTAGCCAATCAAACTTTTTCATTATTTGTTTATATGTATTAGTTTTAAAGGGGGTTTTAGTAATTATCTATATAACTTATTTTTAGTAAATGAATATTGTTGACTTAAATCCCTTATTTTTAATTGAACAAATTAGTATACAGGCCACTTCAAACAAACCAATTCATCTATCTTTTTGTTCTTTACCATATCAGTTTTTTCCACCATTGTTTTTTCTCAATTTTGTGCTTCAATCATTTCTATATAATAAAATTTAAGAAAATTATAATGCATTGCAACATTCATATATGCAAGAAGGTGATAATTTTTTTATTTTTTTCTAATGATTGATCGATTAAAGCCCTATTTTTTAACGTTTTGATTTCGTATACCATTTAGGATGGATAACTACTCTTGTTTGATCAAAAGACTCACCATGTTGATGAACACTTAAAACATGAAGAAATTAATGATAATGATGAAGAAATCCCGATCTAAAGAACAATGATGATGATTTACATATATGATTTACATATATGTAACTGCGTAACAGAAGAAGTTGCCTTCTAAAGAAGTCGATGATGAATAAAGAACTTGTCTTCATTTTATTGTTTAGTTACGCTAACCACAAGTTATAAAAGTTAAACTATGGGTTATGTTTAACTTATACATGTTACATTGAGTTACGTATTGTCACATCCCGGTGGAAGCGTGAAATGCTTGGGTGTGACTCGTCGGTTCAAAATGCATTGATTAAAATAACAAGCAATTCATAGAAATAGACTAAACATCAGTTTCATTAACTTATAATTTATAGGATTACATTGTTACAAAATTTAGTCTAATATTTTAGACTTATACATTTAGTAATCCTATTCTAGATACACGTCTTTTATATTTCATACATTCTTGAGTTAGTGGTGGACGTGAACATCCACGTAAAGACTGAAGTCAAACAGATCGATAGTCAATCAAATACACAACTTCCCTAAAAGGTCGTGCCTATCACTAAACATGCTGAACATATACACGAGATTATAATACATTTTGCTGACCTGAAAAGCATACTTAAATAGTCAACATACAGTTGGTGAGAACATAGGTTTAATCTACAACATAAATCATTTTGAATTGATGCAATATAATCAAACTCACAGCCAAACTTATTCACATGTCAAGTGATTCATAACTGTCAAATACGAATAACACAATCAAATAATATAACATCACTGCCCTCATCCGGAAAATGCATGTTGACATATTCCTAAGTAGCGCTACCTATATTATTTGACGGTTTCTCATCCGAATTAATGGTTGTGTCAATATGACAGTAACATATCAAAATTCTCAAATTTGTATCAAATTCAACACAAACCAGTATGTTTTTCCCCCAAAAATTTATAAAAAAAGGAGGGCTATGTCACTCACCTTAATTCCAGCCAACAAGTCAACTAATTCCTATAAAATAATTATTTGTTAGAATAAATCTTATTTCTTTAAAATTTTCAGCATTTAAATCGCTAATTATCTCAAAATTCCTAATTGGTAGATACTGTTATCCAAAAATACCAAATCTTACCAGCAGTAACATTATGCAATCTATATTATCTCATAAAATTTAAATCAGTAACTCATAACAGAAAATTTACTAGATTTTTAACAAGTTTTATAATAAAAGGCAGAAATAGCTACATATCTCTGAAAATTCCAAAATTTATACAAACTGATCCTTTAAATATATCATAATTTATGTAAATTTTAATGATTTATACTACTGTTTTACTATTACTTTCAATTTTCTTCTTATCAAATATTCTAAAATATGAAACTTAGTCATACATACGAATTAATTCATAAAATTTATTCTGCAATTCCCATAAAATATAGGGGTCATATATAAAATTTTCAGGTTTGTATCAAGTTTAGATCTTTTGTTTAATAATTTTCTTTTAATTCCTTGAATTAATCATATAAATTAATATATTCAATATAGTTATCCCATAATTTACAGATTAATATTTCTAACATTTTCTAACAAGCTTCTAAATACATTCCCATAATCACAATCATTTATGTATTTAATCTAATTTATGAATATCACATGTTTCACCCCTTTAAATCTTTTATTTTTGTTTAATCCTTGGTTTTTATAAAATTCTCAAATTTTCTGTTTTTGAACCTCTTTTCATTACTAATTTTTATAAAAACCAAGAGTTCATAAGGTTTTTGTGAATAATCTAGGTGATTTAACTTAAAGGGTTGATTAGTGTTAGTTGAACACATATACAACTTTTTAAACTTGTTAGTTTATAGATTTGACAATCAAACCTTTTTTGATGAAAAAGAAAACTAAGGAAGTTACTAGCTTGATCCTTGAAAGTCCACTTGATGGGATGACTTTTGAATCTTGGAAGGTCGATCAGAAACTAGTTAGAGACAACTTATTTCATGATGTTCTGGAGGGTGAGAATCGGTTGGTGTAGAAGATGGTAATGCTGGTTGTGTAATGTAAGGACCGAGAGCAAGAGGGTGATGATGGTGGTGATTTGAGAACCAAGAGGGAGAGAGTAAGAGATCGAAAGGTGATGGTTTGGGTTTTATGAAAACTAAGATAGAGAGCCAATAGTGGTTGTGGTTGTGTTGGTTTACGGTTGTGTTAGTTCCATCGGCCGAAGGCTTCAAGAAAGTAGGGGTTATCATCATTAGAGCTATCCTTGGTTGATGAGGTGGTGTTTTTAGAGTTCATTAGGTGGCTTCTTAGTTGGTAGGTGGCAAGGTTTAAAGGTGGGTTAGTGTGTGGTCTTGCTAGGTGTCGAGCTAGGAGTCTAATGACTCACTTAGTCATTAATTTAAGTTTAATTGTGTAGTTAGTTGTTAATATAGGTTAGTAAATGTCCTAATGAGCGATACAAGGGTTAAGGTTGTGTTTTAGTTAGTATGTAGACGTTTAAGATTTGTTTAGTTTTAGTTTTTTACATAAGGTTAACTTGATTTAGTAGTGTTTGATTAAGTTTCAAATCTTAGTTCATTTCATATAGATAAGAGCATTTAACATTCAAGTATCTAATCACACAATCCTACGATTTGATAATCACAAGATTCATGCAAGAATTGCACATATACACATGTAAATATTTATGCATGCAAGCATGTTCACATATCACCATGCAAAAACATGAGAAATTCATATTAGGTTAATCACATAAAATCAACTTAACAAATTCTAATAATGTATATAGGTATATACTATCTACTTAGAATAGTTCTTAAATGTTCAACTTACCTAACCTTGGTTTAGGGTTGTCACACGTATACACAACCCAAAGTTATACATATCTAACTCGTTGTTATATATACGTAACTATAAAACTTTCTATTCCAAAGTTCTCAATAATTACATATTTGTAACTCATACAAAAAGGATGACTTATGATTTATTCAATTGAAGAAGCAGACCAACTATGTTTTTACATTTTTGTACATATTTATAATGTTTTCTCATTTTTGGTGTTTCTCTTATCTTCATGTGTATACAAATACATAACATAGAACACATACTGTCACATCCTGACGGAAGCGTGATGCTGTTCGGGTGAGACTTGCCTGATCAGAGTACATTAATTATAGCGGAGTAAATACAATAAACATACACACTTAAAATCATAAAGTAGGACATGCATTTATTCATAATATCCGAGATTACAGCTTATACATAAGTTTTCAAAATTAGATATAATCTTTCTACAACTTGGTTAAAGTACTGCATGTCTTCAGATACGGTGGAAGTGTGCGTCTACATACACACTATAGTCAACTATGTTGACTGTTAGTGTCACACAAACCCTTCCAACAATCTCCCCCCAACCGTTATGAACCTCAAAACTAAAGTCAAAGGTATTAGTCATCGTTTCCTGAAAAAGCATATTCAAAATAGTCAACAAAAGTTGGTGAGTCCATAGTTTTATATCCAAAAAAATATTTTGTTGATTTATCAATTACAACCAACCTATACACAACATAATCATACTGCCACGAATATTCACGGAATCAGATAATATTACATCTCAACCCTCATTCGGTTAGGTGTAGGAAAATAGCATCACAACACTCATCCTGTTGGTGCAAATATTCTCCTAAGTACCGCTACTAATATTATTAGACGGTTCCTCATTCGAACTAATGGTTGTATCACAAATGACAGTGTGTATCAAAATATTTTCAAAATAATACATCAACGCAATCAGTATGATTTTCCCCCAAAAACTTTACAATTACCAAAAGGTCAAATGGGGCTATGAATCTCACCGTATCTCCAAAGTGGAACCTATAAAATAATTCACAAAATTAGACATTAATTTATTTGAAATTTTAAGAACCTTAGATTTAATTAACTTTTGAAAGTTAAGCTGTAAAATAATCAAATGATGTTATCATAAAATTCTCAACATTTATTTTACTATACACAAATACTTATAATTAGTCCAAAGTCTTCATAAATCATCGGAATTAGTTAAATTATACAAAAATACCAAAAATTTACAAAATGTTATTTCAACAGTTTGTAAAATCTCATAAATTTTATAACATTTAATTCCCAACAGATTGTTTTCTGTAATTTCTATAGTATTCCCAAATTTATTTAAAATAGCTTCTGTAGTCTATAATTCCTAAAATTTTACAGAAAGTTTCATATATGAAATATAACATCATATAAATATATCAAAGTTTAGCTCGTAGCAGATCTATTTCTGTAATTTTTACGATAATATCAATATTTAGAAAAATAGTTATATTACTCCAAAAATTATGAAAATTAAATATTCTGCAGATTAAGATTTAATATTGCATCCATCATTTTGTCAGAATTTATTATATAATTTATGTATTTATTTCGATTTTCCTATTGTTGAACACATAAAATTCATATCTCAATTATAAAAAAGAGATAAATTCTGAAATAATTCCAGAGACCTTTGTACTTCAACAGTATCATTCTATGAATTTATCAGAATTTTATCGAATTATTTTATTTTTGAGTATTTTCTTTATTTCATTATTTAAAACAATTTGTATAAATTGTTGTATTTATCATAATTTTGTCAAAATTTACAGAATAATGTTTCAGTATCTAAATAAAGGTTTTCCAATGTTTATTCCAACAATCTCATTTGTTTAGTATTTTTACTAGATTTTTCTTAATAATTCAAGATTTAATCTTTATAAATCCAAAATATCCATTTATCACAAGTTTTCAGAATTTTAGTAATTCATTACTGTGATTAGAGGATTTTTAAAATCTTTTAAAGTTAGTCTTGGTGTATTAGTACAAAACTAGTTACATATGTGTTTATAACACATATGTAATACTTGATTTTCAAGATATATATAAAGAGAATAAAGAAACTACACCTCTTGAGTGATGTTAGCTGCTTTAAAACCAAGAGAATGAGCCATGACTATGGTGATGGTCATGGTTAGTGATGGTTGTGCTACGGGTTTGTTGTGAGAGCCAAGAGGTGAGGGAGTAAGAGTGAAGATGGTTGTGGTTTGGTTAGGGTGGTGGTGACCGAGATAATGGTGATGGTATGTGGTTATGGGATGATTATGTTTGTAGAAACCAAGAGAGGGAATTTTGTTAGTGCAAAGAAAAATCGATCAAAATCTTGGTTTAAGCAGTCCTTCGGCCGAGTGTCCCCTTTAATGGCATCATCATTAAGTCTAGTTAATAGCTTAGAGGTGTTGGTCACTAGGTAGCTTAGGTGGCGGTTTTAGAGAATACCCGAGAGAGAGGTGGTGATTAAATGCAAGGTGGCAAGCTATGGTGAGCATGACTCACCTTGAGTTATGAGTACTCTATTTGCACAAGGTTTCAAGGTGGTATGGTTGGAATGCAGGTTGTTTAGTGATGAAGCCCTAGTGGTGTGGTGGTGATAGTAGGTAGGGTGGTGGTGGTGGTTTAGAGAGGGATGTGGTGAGAATGTAAGGTGGCATTTGGTGGTGGTTTCGGGTGGTAGTTTTGATCACACTAAACCAACTGAGGGTTTAGGAAGGGTGGTTTGGTGTTTTGGTTTAGTGTTTAGGTACATTAGAGTTTAATTGTGTTTGATGTCAAGTTCTTTGTTTGGATGTTTTGGTTGGGTTGTGTTTGTTTTGATACGTATACATAATTAAGTTTGTAGTAACATTGATAATCACCACTTTGAATCATGTGTATAGGTACACTCTCGAAAAAATAAAAATATATCTTTATATATTTATATGTGTGCATAAGTAGAAGATATATATATGTACATGCAAACATGCATACAAAGTTTTCATATATATACATATGCACAGAATAGTCATACTCAGATATTTTATAAGTCCAACTTATGTATTTCTATACCATAAATGAAATATATGTACGTACACGAACATACATGCTTCATTTTTATACATATGCTTGCATGCACACATAAATTTTCCATTTTTGTATATGCATGTAGACATGCATACATAAAAGTTCTATTTATATGCATGCAAAATATGCATACGTAAAATATATAAGTATGACATATATATATATAATGTATAATGTTTGAAATAAAATCGTTTATTATTTTCAGGGTTGTCACATTCTCCCCCTGTTAAAAGAATTTCGATGCGAAATTTCTTGAAGTGTGTCTTCTTAAACTTAAGAAAACTTAAATAAGTATTACCTTTGAATAAATGGGGATATTTCTTCTTGATTTCATCTTCTCTTTCCCATGTATATTCTGGTCCTCTCTTTGCATTCCATTTAACTTTCACTATGGGAATTCTATTTCTTCTTAACTTCTTTATTTCCTTGTCTACAATGGCTACTGGTTCTTCCACAAAATGAAGTTTCTTATCTATTTTGACTTCTTGAATTGGTACCTCTAAGGTTTCATTGGTTAGACATTTCTTGAGGTTTGACACATGAAAGGTGTTATGCACTTCACTTAATTCTTGAGGTAGTTCCAACTTATATGCCACAGGACCAATTCTATCAATGATTTTAAACGGACCAATATACCTAGGGTTTAGCTTACTGGATTTTCCAAACCGAAAGATTCCTTTAGACGGAGATATCTTCAGATAGACCCTGTCTCCTATTTGAAATTCTAATGGCTTTTTTCGTTTGTCTGCATAACTTTTCTATCGGTCACGAGCTGTTTTCAGTCTATTTTTAATATCAGTGATCTTGTTCGTGGTTTCTTGGATTAGTTCAGGACCTGTGAGTTGTCTATTACCTATTTCATTCCAACACAAAGGTGATCTGCATTTTCTCCCGTATAAAGCTTCAAATGGAGATAACCCAATGTTAGAGTGATAACTGTTATTATATGAAAATTCTATTAATGGTAGATGACTATCCCAATTTCCACCAAAATCTATAACACAAGCTCTTAACATATCTTCTAGAGTTTGTATTGTTCTTTCACTCTGTACATTAGTCTGTGGGTGATAAGCTGTACTTAAACTTACTTGGGTTCCTAAAGCTTTTTGTAATGTTTGCCAGAATCTGCAAGTAAATCTACTATCTCTATCTGATATAATGGATACAGGTATTCCATGTCTGGACACAATTTCTTTTATGTAAATTCTTGCTAGTCTCTCAATCTTATAATCTTCTCGTATATGTAAGAAATGAGCTGACTTAGTTAATCTATCTACTATAACCCAAATTGTGTCGTATCCATTCCTGGTTCTTGACAACTTAGTTATGAAATCCATTGTAATTTGATCCCATTTCCATTCTGGAATCTCTGGTTGCTGCAGGTATCCTGAAGGTTTTTGATATTCAGCTTTTATTCTTGAGTAGACATCACATTGTTTCACAAACTCTCCGACTGATCTTTTCATGCCCGGCCACCAGTATTGGCTTTTCAAGTCTTTGTACATTTTATTGTTTCCTGGATGCACAGAATATCTTGACTTATGAGCTTCTTGCAGAACCATTGTTCTAATCATGCTATTGTCAGGTATCCAAATTCTTCCTTTAAATCTCAAAATTCCATCTGCTTCTTCTTTTATGTCTTTTAATTGCCTTTTAGTTTTAACACATCTTCTTGTTGGGCTTCCCGAATTTGATTTAACAGGTCTGAACGTAGTTCCATTCTCATAGCACGTACCCGTAATGGCTTAGTTCTTTCTTTCCTACTTAGAGCATCAGTAACTACATTTGCTTTACGGGATGATATTTGATTTCACAGTCGTAATCACTTAGTAATTCTACCCATCTTCTTGTGCTCAAATTTAACATCTTTTGATCAAAGATATGTTGCAGAGTTTTATGATCTGTATATATTATACACTTAGTTCCATACAGATAATGTCTCCAAATTTTTAGTGCAAATACTACAACTCCTAATTCTAGATCATGGGTGGTATAATTCTTTTCACTACCTCTAAGTTGTCTGGATGCATATGCAATTACCTTATCTTTCTGCATTAAAACACATCCAAAATCTTGATGTGATGCATCACAGTATACTATAAAATTATCTGTCCCTTCTGGTAAAGCTAATATGGGTGCACTACATAACTTACTTTTGAGGAGTTCAAAAGCTTCATTCTGTTTTTCTTCCCATAAGTACTTTCTATCCTTTTGGGTCAATTCTGTCAATAGTTGAGCTATTCTTGAGAAGTTTTCTATAAATCTTCCGTAATATCCTGCTAAACCTAAGAATTGCCGTATCTCAGTTGGGGTTTTTGGAACTTCCTATTTCTTGACTGCCTCAATCTTTGCTGGATCAACCTGTATTCCATTTTGGTTAACTATGTGTCCTAGAAATTGTACTTCTCTTTTCCAAAATTCACATTTTGAGAATTTTGCATAAACTTTTCCTTTTGAAGTAACTCCAAAGTTAACCTCAGGTGTTGTTCGTGGTCTTTCTTATTCTTAGAATAGATCAGAATGTCATCTATGAAGACTATAACAAACTTATCTAAATAAGGTTTACATACCCTATTCATTAAGTTCATAAACACTGCTGGAGCATTAGTTAACCCAAATGGCATTACAAGAAACTCATAGTGCCCATACCTAGTTATAAATGCAGTTTTAGAAACATCGTCATCCTGTACTCTTAATTGATAATATCCAGATCTTAAATCTATTTTAGAAAATAACTAGATCCTTGCAACTGATCAAATAAATCATCAATTCTAAGGAGAGGATATCTATTCTTTATAGTAACCTTATTAAGTTCTCTATAATCGATACACATCTAAAAGTTCCATCTTTCTTTTTGACAAACAGAACTGGTGCTCCCCAAGGTGATACACTAGGACGTATAAATCCCTTATCTAATAATTCCTGTAATTGAGTCATAAGTTCTTTCATTTCAGTTGGTGCTAAACGAAAGGGTGCTTTAGCAATAGGGGTTGTTCCTGGTATTAATTCTATTTTAAACTCTACTTGACGAGGGGGTGGTAATCCAAGTAATTCGTCACGAAAAATATCAGGGTATTCATTTATAACAGGAACACTTTCCAAATTTCCCTTATCAAGTTTCGCATCAACTATGTGAGCTAAGAAAGCTAAACATTTCTTATTTAAGCATTTTTGTGTTTTTTCACAAGAAATCAGTTTCACAATATCATTTGGTCTATCACCGTATATACAGAGAGTTTTGTCTTCCTTAATCAAAGGAATTTTTATCATTTTCTTATCACAAATGATTTCAGCATGATTTTTACTCAACCAGTCCATTCCTACTACGACATCAAATCCTCCCAATTTAATAGGAATCAGATTTATCTCAAAACAATATTCATCTAAATTCAAAATGCAGTTAGGAATGATTTCATCAGTTTCTATACTTTACCATCCGCTAATTCTATCATGTAGTTATCACTTAATTCTCAGATATTAAACCAAGTGATGGTCTAAAAATGTTTGAAACAAAACTACGAGTTGCTCCTGTATCAAATAATACTTTTGCGTACTAGTTATCGATAAGGAACGTACCCGTTACCACTTCTGGTTCATGACGAGCTTCATCAGCTTGTATCACAAAAGCTCTTCCACGGGGGTTGTTCTGATTAATGGGGCTTTGCCTTTCGTTGTGGACACTTATTACGAAAATGATTTTCACTTCCACACTGAAAACAGACTGTTTTAGGGTTGGTAGGGTTTTTGCAGTCTTGAGAGATATGCCCTTTCTTTTTGCAGTTGTAACAAACCATTGTCATACAGTTCCCAGTATGATACTTTTGGCAGATATTACACTGTGGTTGTCTATCCATCCTCTTTCCCTGGGCTGTTCCTAGGAAATTTCTTGGTGGAGGTCGGGTTATTCTTTTCTGGTGGTTCTCTCCAGATCTTCTTCCTGAGTGGTTTTCATTCCATTTCCTTTCTCCCCTACCCGTGGATGACTTAATGATCCATTTCTGATCATTTCATCTGTCAGACTTCCTGATAAGATTACTGTTTCTTGGAAGGTTTTGGTTCTTGCAGATTTCACTAACCCTCTTATTTGTGGTACTAGTCCCCAAATATACCTCCCTATCCTTTTTGATTCCGGGGTTATTAAATATGGTACTAACCTGGACAGTTCATTATACCTGTCAGTAATTCCCGGTGCGTAGCTCCTTTCATTTCTAGTGCTAAAAATTCAGCCTCTAGTTTTCTATTTCATTATAAGGGCAGTATTTTTCTATTACTAGCTTTCTAAATTATTCCCAACTTATTTTATTCATAATATTCCTACCTCTAGTGTGTACCTCCATTTTCCACCAGGATTGTGCTTCTCCTTTTAGTGAATGCGAGGCAAATAGTGTTTTGAAATTTTCAGCACAGTTACTGATTTTTAAAACTCCTTCTATTTCATCTAGCCATCTTAAGACTTGCACAACTCCTCCTCTTCCATCGAATTCCCGGGGTCTGCAAGACATGAAGGTCTTGTAAGAACATCCTTTTGAGACTCCATTCAGGATTTCTTCTTCCTGTCGCCCATTTGTGTTAATATTTTCAGGCTCTTCTGGTGGGTGTGAGGTGGTTCCAAAATTTAGATTTTGTTGGAGTTAGGTTATCAAGGTAGGTAGGGTAGCTTCTATTGTTGGGCTACTATTTGAGAGATCCTGTCATTCTCATTCGTGTCAGTGTTCACGGGTGTTTCTTCCCCAAGTCGGGTTCTGGGCCGTCCTACTCGAGCTGTTCTTCAGACAGGTTGAGTGTTTCTTTTTGGCGGCATGATTCACTATAGTGAATTCTAAACATTAGTATCATAAATAAATATTCTAACACAAAATCATTTAACACATATCAAATAAATATTTTAACACAAAAGTACATAAATTATTTAAGCTCTTATTTCTTTTATTCAGATAGGTTAGACTACAGTCTTCTAGTTCCTGCGAATCCATTTCCATATCCTTGTGAAGATACTCTTTTGGGTGTTTTGAGCTTCTTGATGTCCTTCTGGATTTTCCAGATTCCTAGTTGTATTTTCTTAAGTTTTCTAAGAGTTTGTCGAGCTGTTTCACCTGATCCAACTCTTGTCTTTTAGTTACCTTATCTTTTTTCGGGGAATCAGAATGTTGCATTTCTACGTCCCCAGCTTGCTTAGTTCTAAACTTGTTCCCACGTTGTATCTTTTTCCTAGGAGTCTTAATTGTATATCCTCCCATATGTACTGGTGCACGTCGAACATAAATTTTGATTTATTCTCCACCTTTGTTGGAGGGATATCCATAGCTTGTTGGGGTTCTGGTTCAGGTGCTATTTTCTTAGAGTAGCTATGGTCTGGATATTCGGAAGGATCGATCTCATTGTGGTAACTATCTGAATTCATAACTGCACAAATTTCTTTATTTCACAAAATGGTTAGTCACATATTATTATAACTATTTTTGTACATATTTATTATTAAATTGAAGAAGCAAACCAACTATGTTTCTACATTTTTGTACATATTTATAATGTTTTCTCATTTTTTGGTGTTTCTCTTATCTTCATGTGTATACAAATACGTAACATAGAAGACATACTGTCACATCCCGACGGAAGTGTGAAATGCTGTTCGGGTGAGACTTGTCTGATCAGAGTACATTAATTATAGCGGAGTAAATACAATAAACATACACACTTAAAATCATAAAGTAGGACATGCATTTATTCATAATATCCGAGATTACATCTTATACATAAGTTTTCAAAATTAGATATAATCTTTCTACAACTTGGTTAATGTACTGCATGTCTTTAGATACGGTGGAAGTGTGCGTCTATATACACACTATAGTCAACTATGTTGACTGTTAGTGTCACACAAACCCTTCCAACAATCTCTCCCCAACCATTGTGAACCTCAAAACTAAAGTCAAAGGTATTAGTCATCGTTTCCTGAAAAAACATACTCAAAATAGTCAACAAAAGTTGGTGAGTCCATAGTTTTATATCCAAACAAAATATTTTATTGATGTATCAATTACAACCAAACCTGTACACAACATAATCATACTACCACGAATATTCACAGAATCAGATAATATTACATCTTAACCCTCATTCGGTTAGGTGCTGGAAAATAGCATCACAACACTCATCCTGTTGGTGCAAATATTCTCCTAAGTAGTGCTACTAATATTATCAGACGGTTCCTCATTCGAACTAATGGTTGTATCAAAAATGACAGTAAGTATCAAAATATTTTCAAAATAATACATCAACGTAATCAGTATACTTTTCCCCCCCAAAAACTATACAAATACCAAATGGTCAAAATGGGGCTATGAATCTCACTGTATCTCCAAAGTGGAACCTATAAAATAATTCACAAAATTAGACATTAATTTATTTAAAATTTTTAGAATCTCAGATTTAATTAACTTTTTAAAGTTAAGCTGTAAAATAATCAAATGATGTTATCATAAAATTCTAAACATTATTTTACTATACATAAATACTTATAATTAGTCCAAAGTCTTCATAAATCATCGAAATTAGCTACGGTTATCCAAAAATCACCAAAAATTTACAGAATGTTATTTCAATAGTTTGTAACATCTCATAAATTTTATAACATTTAATTCCCAACAGATTGCTTTCTGTAATTTCTATAGTATTCCCAAAATTCTTTTAAGATAGCTTCTGTAGTCCATAAATTCCTAAAATTTAACATAAAGTTTCATATATGAAATATAACATCATATAAATATATCAAAGTCTAACTCATAGCAGATCTGTTTCTATAAGTTTTACAATAATATCAATATTTAGAAAAATAGTTATATAACTCCAAAAATTATGAAAATTAAATATTCTGCAGATTAAGATTTAATATTGCATCCAAAATTTTCTCAAAATTTATATATATTTAAGTATTTATTTTGATTTTCCTATTGTAGAACACATAAAAATTCATATCTCAATTATAAAAAAGAGATAAATTCTAAAATAATTCCAGAGACCTTTATACTTCAAAAGTATCATTCTGTGAATTTATCAAAATTTGCTCGAATTATTTTATATTTTTGAGTATTTTCTTTATTTCATTATTTAAAACAATTTGTATAAATTGCTGTATTTATCATAATTTTGTAAAAAATTTACAGAATAATGTTTCAGTATCTAAATAAAGGTTTTCTAATATTTATTCCCACAATCTCATTTGTTTAGTATTTTTACTAGATTTTTCTTAATAATTCAAAATTTAATCTTTATAAATCCAAAATATCCATTTATCACAAGTTTTTCTGAATTTTTAGTAATTCGTTATTGTGATTAGAGGATTTTAAAATCTTTTAAAGTTAGTCTTGGTGCATTAGTACCAAAACTAGTTATATATGTCTTTATAACACATATGTAATACTTGATTTTCAAGATATATATAAAGAGAATAAAGAAACTACACCTCTTGAGTGATGTTAGCTGCTTTAAAACCGAGAGAATGAGCTGTGACTATGGTGATGGTCGTGGTTAGTGATGGTTGTGCTACGGGTTTGTTGTGAGAGCCAAGAGGTGAAGGAGTAAGAATGAAGATGGTTGTGGTTTGGTTAGGGTGGTGGTGACCGAGATAATGGTGATGGTATATGGTTATGGGATGATTATGTTTGTAGAAACCGAGAGAGGGAATTTTGTTGGTGCAAAGAAAAATCGATCAAAAGCTTGGTTTATGTAGGCCTTCGGCCGAGTGTCCCCTTTAATGGCATCATCGTTATGTCTAGTTAATAGCTTAGAGGTGTTGGTCACTAGGTAGCTTAGGTGGCGGTTTTAGAGAATACCCGAGAGAAAGAGGTGGTGATTAAATGCAAGGTGGCAAGCTATGGTGAGCATGACTCACCTTGAGTTATGAGCACTCTATTTGCACAAGGTTTCAAGGTGGTATGGTGGGAATGCAAGGTTGCTTAGTCAAGATGAAGACCTAGGTGGCGTGTCATGGTGATAGTAGGGTGGTGTGGTGGTGGTTTAGAGAGGGATGTGGTGAGAATGCAAGGTGGCATTTGGTGGTGGTTTCGAGTGGTAGTTTTGATCACACTAAACCAACCGAGGGTTTGGGAAGGGTGGTTTGGTGTTTTGGTTTAGTGTTTAGGTACATTAGGGTTGAATTTGTTTTGATGTCAAGTTCTTTGTTTGGATGTTTTGGTTGGGTTGTGTTGTTTTGATACGTATACATAATTAAGTTTGTAGTAACATTGATAATCGCCACTTTGAATCATGTGTATAGGTACACTCTCGAAAAAATAAAAATATATATTTATATATTTATATGTGTGCATAAGTAGAAGATATATATATGTACATGCAAACATGCATACAAAGTTTTCATATATACATATGCACAGAATAGTCATACTCAGATAGTTTATAAGTCCAACTTATGTATTTCTATACCATAAATGAAATATATGTACGTACACGAACATACATGCTTCATTTTATACATATACTTGCATGCACACGTAAATTTTCCATTTTTGTATATGCATGTAGACATGCATACGTAAAAGTTTTATTTATATGCATGCAAAATATGCATACGTAAAATATATAAGTATGACATATATATATATATAATAATGTATAATGTTTGAAATAAAATCGTTTATTATTTTCAGGGTTGTCACACATACATAACACAAGTTACATATACGTTACTCTAGGTACATATACGTAAACTTGGATCAACAAACAAAATTGATACTTACGTAGATTTGTTTGATGATAAATGTTTAATAGGAAACAAATCGACTTACATATACGTCATGCATTATATTTATTTTTGTGGGGTTGAAAAAAATAGAACAACTTGGTTTTTGGATTTTTTTTCTGTAATACATATATATAATTTTTGTGTTGAATGATGTTAAATTTTTTTTATTAAAATCGTGAATAGAGAGCGGGAATGAGGGAAAGAGAAGAGAAAGCGAGTATAATTAGAAAATTATAAATTTGTGATCTCCCATATATACCCTTAAAGCTACAAATTAATTCTTATAAACATTCATTTATTTATAAAACTAATATTATAAATCTTGACCATTGATTAAATAAGATCAATGGTAGAAAAATATTTTATTTTGTTTTCTTATAAAATTTGATTCCTGTTTTTCTCTGGAGCCCTCCCTTATATATAAATATATATATATATGTATATATATATAAAGAGAGAGAGAGAGAGAGAGAGAGAGAGAAAAGAAATCTTAAGAAACCATAATGTTATATGAAAACTAGAGAAAACTAATGAAATCGGTTACATAACTTATAATTTTTTTTATCTCTTTCCTTTATATTGTGTGTGTGTATATATAAATAAGGTATGTATCAAATGAAAAACCAAAACATGGTTTTACATATACGTTTGTAAGAGCTATACTTAGAGGCTGATGTAAGCAAAGTTCTCTCGGCATGCACATTTGAAGTATGAGGAAAGTTACTTCGGAAGATTTGAGATAACTCAATGAAATTCACTAAGTTTCAAAGTCTTCTTAAGCTAAAAGACCAATTCTTTCGAATCCAAAGATGAAGTTTTCTGAAGCTTCAAGATAAACTCTTCCGAAGCCAAGAGACTAATTTCTTCCAAATACAGAGAAGACATGCTTTCTCTGACATGCTTTTGA